>JAQGBB010000831.1:0-16252 GCA_034691745.1 Prismatolaimus dolichurus
TATGAACCATGTATACAGTACAGTGCGTTTTTTGAGGAAAATGTGCGTTTTTTAGTGCGTTTTTAGTGCGTTTTTTTTGGGATTGGAAATTTGTAGGAACCCTGTTTACATAAATGAGCATACCCTTTGAAGGTTAGAAACATAACAAATTAAACAAAAAAAATTAATTTTGCTGAAGAAAGTTGACACTTGCCGATTGGCGATGCCTGGCGATGTTTTTTGTTGTATTATACGTAGTGAGTGTCCGTCTGGTGAGGTATGACGCAGTGCTACCTCATACGATGACGCCGTTCGCATAAATTTGTTGCTGGTTCAAACTAGAAGTACATCCAGTGTGCAAATCTTGCAGGTTTTGGTTCGTTTGTGCTAAGTATTTGTGCCCCTATTATTGCTGTTTGACTAGGCAGAAAAAGAATTCCTAAAGGTAAACGCGCAGGCTTTTACTTATTCTAGTCTATACCTTTCTTCAAGCTACGTAGCTGTTACAACAACTAAGTTGCTTTGCAAATGGTATATAGTGTTTCTACGCAATTAAAGCTGACGAGTGAAATGGACAGGTGTCGGTGTGCAGTGATAATTTCATCAGATTAGCTCACCGCATTCGATCAATAGTTAGCACATTCGTGTAAAACTACCTTAAAATTGAGTCCGCCAGACTAGACAGAATATTTGCAGAGCGTCTAACACACCGTAAGTTGTTGCCGTATGCTCTGCACATCCGGGTCAGTATGACTGTAGACGCGCGCCTGAAGGCCTCCGTTCGGCCCGCGAATACAGCCAATAGCTTCGGTCGCCGACGACGGATGCGGCTTAAAACAACCAGGCTCGACGAGCAGGTTCGTCGGCGCATGGTGGCAGCCGACGTTCTGCGCGCCGCTCGAGCTGCACTCGGTGGCGAGGCAGAGGCCAGGCGCCCCATCCTCCTGGACGCTGCACGCCTCGACGTAGGATTCGCCAGGACTATGGTGCTTGCCGTCGCGATCGATGCATCGATCAATAGCGTAGTGACCCTTCCAGCCATTCTCGCCGTCGTTGCTGATCGTGCAGATGAAGAGGTAGTCGGCGGTTTGTATGCGCTCGCCGTTGCGGTAGCGTCGACCTTCGTGGAAACAGCCGGTGAGGATGATGTTGTGCTCTCGGGTGTACGGGTCGTACGACGAGCCGACGGCGCGGCATTCGTACGTGTACTGGCCCCGGTCGAACTCGCCCTCGGGGTAGTGGTTGTGGCCCCAACGGCAACTCGCCTACAAGAAGAGAGCGTATAGTGAGATAAGGAATTTATGCGCGTACATCTTTAATACTTTTGCGCCCAAGAGCAGAACGCAGATCAAAGCAAACCGAAACAGTAGTCGAGTCATCGCTGAATCTAAATTTGTGAAAACATAAAATTGGTGCTAACTTCGCGTATGCGAAAAAGAACAGACCTGCACTCAGGGGCATGAGATCGGGGGGGGGGGGGACGAGCTGAAATTTTGTCACTTAAAATGGTGCCATGACAGATTTATATTGAGATAGAAAAATCGCAACGGGTCGTTTCGATTCGAACTCTGTCGCACGTTTGTTCAGCAAAATATGTCTCGGCGACTGCAGGGACTGACAGAGTGTTTTGCTTGAGCTGTCGACATACAATGATAAAGAACTGTCTAGGTTTGCTGGGGTTACTTTCCTCACACATTAGTGAGCATCCTGTTTGAAGTTAGCTCAAGACGACTTTATGCTACGTGCAGTCCTTGTCTGGGCAGAGGTTCAAAGGGCAGCGCAACTATCGCCGATAAACGACTGCTCGCGAATGGACGCATCTGCGGCGGCCGTGTTAAGAGCGTAAGAACTGTTTTGTGCTAGCTTTCATGTTTACCAAATTAGCAAAGATGCATGCATGATGATGGTGTCTGGGAAGCGAACGACTGCACCAACTGTAGTGGAACACTACCATGGCGTCACACAAACACACTGACAATCATTAACGGCGGACTATTTGGAAAAATTATTTTTTACATCCTGCTTGGAGCGCGCAGCGCGGAACAAAAGGATAGCTAAGTGGTTGAACATGGATTGTTTCCCCTCTATCCCCCATTTATCCCCTCCCCTATGCCCCTCCTCTATTCCCCTCGAAAAATCGAAAGTTAGCGAACGCCAAGACTAATATAGTGCACTATGTTCCATGTCTATTTGTGGAACGCCTGTGTATTTCAGGGTGTTCCAGCGTGTTCCAAGCTGTTCTAAGGTGTTTCAGAACACAAGGTCAAATTTCCTGTTGGCATTTTTTTTTGTTGCGACAGATTTTTTCGTTCGAAATGCACTGAGTGGCAACGCTGTGCGACGTGCAAGAAAAACCTGTGGATTATTGTTTCAACAGGCGTATAAATTGCGCTTGTTGTTCTTTCTCACTTTTATGCTTGCGCAAAAATTTCAGTCTCGTTTTTTTGTTGAGGTAGAATGCAGCTCCGGCTTTGTCGGTTCACTTATGGAGAAAATGAAGCAGTCTGCAGGTACATCATGCTGACATTGTGGATTTGATGCTCATGATCATTGAACCTTATATGCATCCATCTTATGTCTCGTGCTATTCTCTATTCTATAGTACTACGGCAGCCTGATTATAAATAGTCACAGTTCACTCATTTTCTTGAGTCACTAATTTAAAATGCTTTACATGAGCTAAGAATTGGGATTGGTCGACCTGGGCAACCCAGGCGGGCACCCGAGCGAGCAGTGCCTAGTTTTTGGCCAAACCTGAGCGCCGACCCATCAAATTGTCCACTTTTTCGCGAAGGTTGGCAATCGATTGCAAAGGGCCGGCTGTGAATGAAACAGTAAAAATTGATGTTACAGCATTTTATGAGTACTTCTCGAAATACCACCTTTGCCGACACGGACAATTTGCTCTGCAACTGACCTGATATGCGAAACGTCAAAAGAGTGCAGCTTCAGAACTAGTGCGTGAGGTGCGTGAGTTCAAATCTTAGCCTAACGTTTTTATTGGCCTTTTTGGCACTTTATGTGATTAATCGCAGAAAACATAATGGCGATATTTTGCCGTTGCGTAGTTTGCTAAATTGAAAACTCAAACGCTGCTGGAGTCAAAGTATGGACTTCAGAAAGATTTCATGGCCAGGCCAGACTTGTCAAATTTTTCCAACGTTATGTTCTGTGAATTCGTCGGCGACGCGAAATTCTAATGGCTTTTTTCACAAAAGCGAAATGTTAGAAAAGCAAGCTGCACGGCTTTCATGTTGCATAAATCGTGCAGAAACCAAGTGCAGTAACTGGCATACGCATCCACTGAGTTCATACGAAGGTCGTATTGGAGACATCGAAACCTGGGCAAACCTGGACAACCTGAGCACCTGGGCGTGCACTGCCCAGATTTGTGGGCCAAACCTGGGCACCGACCCATCCCTAGCTGAGAACTAAGCACTGAAATTGTGATAAAACACCGAAGGTCGAGAATTAATCACTTTTGATTGGATAAGTTTTCTACTATAGCAAGTGCTTTTATGTTGAGTATTTCTAAACAGATATTACGAAATGGGAACTGTCTTGACCAAATCGCGGCGACCATTTGAGTGGGTGGCCTGCAATTGTTTATTTAAAAAAATTAGATTCTCAAAGTTAGCAGATTTTAAAAATTTTGTGCCATTTTCAGAAAACGTGTCGTAACTTTCACAGCTAGCTCAGACAATTCTAGTTCTACAGACAGTTTTTAATACAAAAATGTAGTGTCATTATTACTGTTATTGTTAATCGGCAGCGCAACAGCTGGGCTGAAAGTATGGTCGATCATCGATTGCATACAATATTTTTACTTTTACTTCTAAAGTCGTCACCTTTGTGTTAGCACTTGCAAGATTTCAAGCTGCTGCTGTCAGACTAGCGGATTTTATCGACATCAGTAAAACACGTAAAACACTTACGTCGAATTTCGGACACCAAATCAGAAAAAAACTAGGTCAAACGTAAAGACAAAGTACTTTGAACGCGTTGGCGTCAAGTGCATGCAACCGTTGTGCCCTGCACGCAAAGGGAAGTTTTAGCAAACATGGCAGACGATTTTTATCTTATGTTAGATGAAAGAGCAAACAGATTAACATACACGCTTTTGCTGTGAGTGACGTGACATAGAAAGTGCCTTCCCAATGTGCTTACTAGCAAAGTACTTAAGCCGTCACTTCGTTTTTTACGGGCATTACTGTATCAGTGTGTCCTTGTGTTACTGACAGCATGCTCAACATTTAGATGCTGATAAGTTGCGAAATTTCGCAAAAAAAAATATAAAAAAGTTTCAGAAACAGTGAAGCACGTAGACTCGCCTCGCTGGTTCCGTTCTGATGTATTTTCATACTTGAAGAAAAAAAAACGAAAATCGAACGTTCGACTCACAGCTGCACTGATTGTTGTTTTAGAGTTGTTTTTATTTCAATAAATCTAGTCAGTAAATGTACGACCTTCACCTCCGCTTCAATAAATCTAAACTTACTTTTAGTGCTAAAAATTGGCCGGCTGATAGGCGAAGTTTCAAAGTTTGCTCGGCGCCTTGCCGGCTAACTGAAAACCGGCACGGGTGGAAAAAGACTCTTGGACTCAACAAACGCGCTGCTTTCGCTTTGAGCGAGAGTAAAAAAGTGTCAGACTACGCAACCCACGGACGGCTGAGTTATTATTTTGACTTTATTCATCTCCCCAACTTCCCGCCCGCGAGAAAGATTGCGCGAAACTGAAAAAATATCGTTGGAGCTTACGAAAACATGTGTTAGCTGTACGCGCTACTCGCCGCTGTTTCGTTCTTCTTTCTTTCCTACCGGTCCGCAGTGCATCCGTAATCGCGATGCACTTTTCTTCCAAGCAGCTGCATCGGTCCACTTTCAAGCAGCTTCTGCATGATTGAGCGCCTCATTTTGTAGCCGCAGATAAAGAAAATCACGATTGATCCTGTAGCTTGTGCTGTGTTCCTGTAGCTTATTAACCCTCCTGCTTCACTCTCGTTTCAGGCATAGAAGATGATATTAGCTCGAAGCTACTGCACTGCCGCTCTATCAGCTCTGCTGCTATTTGGCGCTGCGGTATAAATTTTGAAAAAAAAATCTTTAAAAAACAACTTTTATTCAACGTTTTTCCTCGCGTGTAGGCAGCGAACGCAGCTAAGTCTTCTGAGCAACATGATACCATATCGGAGCAAATGAAGCAAGACGTCGACGAAAAGCACACCGACAGTGATGAAGGTACGAGTGAAAGATGCACTGCTCGCATGCTTGCCAAAGTCGAACAAGGCCGTGTGCTGCTTCCAGATCGAGGCGGTGTGCTTATACTTCCGGCGAAAACGAACGAAGTTCAAGCGGACGCCGACTTTGAGCTTACGTGCTACTCAACGGGACGCCAGAAGTACTTCGTCGAGTGGAGTCGTAGCGACGTCGGTGGCCTTTCGGACAACGTTCAGGTAGTCTAGCTCTGAATAGAATTCTGAGTTTGCATTTTTTACTGCTTTAAAACTGAAAGTGGTGAGAAGTTTGAAAATCACGTCAAAGACCATAACAGTCGAATCTTGATCCACATTAGGACATGAACAACGGCGTTCTGAGGTTCTCCCGAATGACGAACGCAATGGCCAGTTACTACGACTGTACGGTAACGAACGCTGATGGTTCTCAAATGACCGGAAGAGCTTTTGTCTACATGAAACCGCCTGAGCTAAACACAAAGCCGTATGGGTCGTCTGGAAGACAAAAGCGATGTACAACTTTAAGACACTCTTCTACCTGACAGAACTAAGCTAGAATGACCATAATACTTTTCTAGATGCCGGTCACCACGACAGCCACTGCGGAACGCAGCACTGCCCGAAACTCGATTGCGTCGATCGCCAGTGCCCCCAGTGTTCATCCTCGAAGCCCTGTCGGAACGTCTTTCTGCCCTGCGAGGAAAAGTCGTGCGAAACCGCCGTCTGTCAGCCGCAGCACTGCCCACGTCGCCCGCGACGTCACGCAGCGTGTGACGTTGCACCAGAACCAGTCTGCCACCAGCATTGCACCCAACCGGAACCCGTCTGCCGCACGCACTGCCCCGCAAAGCCCGTCTGCCACACGCCGGTCTGTGAAGCCTGTCCAAAGTGTCAACCCTGCCAGCAGTGCCACCGTCCGTGCGAAACCGTCTGCGTGAAGCCGCAGCCACGTTGTGAGGTCACGTGCACGCCACCTCGGCCACCGTGTCAGGTTGCACCAGAACCAGTCTGCCGCCAGCAGTGCACCCAACCGAAACCTGTCTGCCGCACGCAGTGCCCCGCAAAGCCCGTCTGCCACACGCCGGTTTGCGAAGCTTGTCCGAAGTGTCAATCCTGCCAGCACTGCCAGCGTCCGTGCGAAACCGTCTGCGTGAAGCCGCAGCCACGCTGTGAGGTCACGTGCACGCCACCTTCGCGACCGTGTCACGTGACGTGCCCGACAGCGCCACCGTCGTGCCACCCGTGCCCTGTGTGCCCACCGCGGCCAGAGCCGTGTCCGCCGTCGGTTTGGGAATGTGAAAGGATGGCCCCTTGCCGAATGGAGTGTCCGACGACGACGAGGTGTCCATCCCGCCACTATTTCCTGTGATTTTCAAAAAACGTCTTGTAACTTTCAATCATAAGCTCCAGCTAATTGTGGTTCTGCAGACAGTTTCGCGTAAAATAATGTAAATTGTTATTGTTACTGCTATTGTTAATCAGCCGCGCAACATCTGGGCTGAAAGTATGGTCGATAACCGATTGCACACAATATTTCCACTTTTAGCTCCAAAGTCGCCACTTTTGTATTAGCGCTTGCAAGATTTCAAGCTGCTGCTGTCAGACTGGCAGATTTTATTAATATAAACAAAACGCAACAAACTTCCGTCGAACTTTGAAGACCGAATCAAGAAAAAAACTGGGTCAAACGTAGAGACAAAGTACTTTGAACGCGTTGTCGTCAAGTGCATGCAACCGTTGTGCCCTGCACGCAGAGGGAAGTTTTAGCAAACATGCAGACGATTTTTATTTTTTTAGTGCCTCGAAGTGCTGCGTTTTCGTTTCGTTTTGTGCTTCAGGCGAGTAATAAGAAAAACTGGCTTTTTCTGCTTTCATTTTAAATGACGACATTTATGGTAGAGTCCCCGTGGAAAAACATGAGATTTTTTATGAAACGGCCCAAGAAAAGTTGAAATGCGGAACCGTCTGTGTAGAATTAGTGTTTTTCACGATTTCTGAAAAAGTTAATTTGCATTGACTTCATTTATGGTAGTGACCCTGGTAGTCAACACCACTGTTGATTGTTTAGTCTTTAATTTTGACTTTGTTATGAGTGGACAACTTACCGCAGTTGGCATGGATACTATATATGTGCGACGCATAGTGTCCATGGGGCTTACACCATTCTCGATTTTCTGTTTTCAACTTTCGCCTTTGCCATGAGTCTATCGCTGTGAAAGAGCTGGAACAATTTCGACCTGCTACGGCGTCAGTGGCCCTTGAGGATTGGTTCATCCGACTTGTTTTAGATGAAATGGCAAACAGGTTGACATGGACACTTTTGATCCTAACGTATTGGGCTTTTTCGCACTTCATGCGATTAGCCGCAGAAAACATAATGGCGATATTTTACCGTTTCATAGTTTGCTAAATTGAAAACTCAAACGCTGCTCATAGTCAGAGTATGGACTTCGGGAAAATTTCGTGGCCCGGCCAGGCTTGTCAAATTTTTCCAACGTTATGTTCTGTGAATTCGTCGGCGACGCGAAATTCTAATGGCTTTTTTCACGAAAGCGAAATGTTAGAAAAGCAAGCTGCACGGCTTTCATGTTGCAGAAATCGTGCAGAAACCAAGTGCAGGAACTGGCAAATGCATCTACTGAGTTCATACGAAGGTCGTATTGGAGACATCAAAACCTGGGCTACTGTGCGGCACTGCCCACGTTTGTGGGCCAAACCTGGGCACGGACCCATCCCTAGCTGAGAAGCGGGCGCTGGAATTGTGATAAAGCGCCGAGGTCGAAAATTAATTGATTTTGATTGGAAAAGTTTTCTACTATGGCGAGTACACTTATTTCGCGTATTTCTAAACGGGTATTGCGAAATGGGAAGTGTCTTGACCAAATGGCGGCGACCATTTGAGTGGGTGGCCGGCAGTGGTTTACGTAAAAAATTTGATTCCCAAAATTAGCAGATTTTAAAAATTTTGTAGCATTTTAAAAAACCTCTCGTAACTTTGAACCACTAGCTCCAGAGAATTCTATAGTGTGGACCGGAAGTTTTTTGCTAAAACGGATTACGGTATTTGTGCACCCGAATGTGAGACTAGCCACTGTCTTACGCTCTGGTGCGTATAATATCGTAATCCCGTTGGCCAGCTTTTCAGCAGAAAACTTCTGGTTCACACGATAGTTCTACAGACAGTGTTTCGTACAAAAATGTAAAGTCTTATTGTTACTGTTATTGTTAATCAGCCGCGCAACATCTGGGCTGAAAGTATGTATGGTCGATCGCCGATTGCACATAATATTTCCACTTTTAAAGTCGTAGCTTTTGCGTTAGCGCTTGCAAGATTTCAATATGCTGCTGTCAGACTGGCCGATTTTTTGTACATCAGTAAAACACGTAAAACACTTACGTCGAATTTCGGACACCAAATCAGAAAAAAATCTAGGTCAAACTTAGAGACAAAGTAATTTGAACGCGTTGGCGGCAAATGCCTGCAGCAGTTGTGCTCTGCACGCAAAGGGAAGTTTTAGCAAACATGGCAGACGATTTTTATCTTATGTTAGATGAAAGAGCAAACAGATTAACATACACGCTTTTGCTGTGAGTGACGTGACATAGAAAGTGCCTTCCCAATGTGCTTACTAGCAAAGTACTTAAGCCGTCACTTCGTTTTTTACGGGCATTACTGTATCAGTGTGTCCTTGTGTTACTGACAGCATGCTCAACATTTAGATGCTGATAAGTTGCGAAATTTCGCAAAAAAAAATATAAAAAAGTTTCAGAAACAGTGAAGCACGTAGACTCGCCTCGCTGGTTCCGTTCTGATGTATTTTCATACTTGAAGAAAAAAAAACGAAAATCGAACGTTCGACTCACAGCTGCACTGATTGTTGTTTTAGAGTTGTTTTTATTTCAATAAATCTAGTCAGTAAATGTACGACCTTCACCTCCGCTTCAATAAATCTAAACTTACTTTTAGTGCTAAAAATTGGCCGGCTGATAGGCGAAGTTTCAAAGTTTGCTCGGCGCCTTGCCGGCTAACTGAAAACCGGCACGGGTGGAAAAAGACTCTTGGACTCAACAAACGCGCTGCTTTCGCTTTGAGCGAGAGTAAAAAAGTGTCAGACTACGCAACCCACGGACGGCTGAGTTATTATTTTGACTTTATTCATCTCCCCAACTTCCCGCCCGCGAGAAAGATTGCGCGAAACTGAAAAAATATCGTTGGAGCTTACGAAAACATGTGTTAGCTGTACGCGCTACTCGCCGCTGTTTCGTTCTTCTTTCTTTCCTACCGGTCCGCAGTGCATCCGTAATCGCGATGCACTTTTCTTCCAAGCAGCTGCATCGGTCCACTTTCAAGCAGCTTCTGCATGATTGAGCGCCTCATTTTGTAGCCGCAGATAAAGAAAATCACGATTGATCCTGTAGCTTGTGCTGTGTTCCTGTAGCTTATTAACCCTCCTGCTTCACTCTCGTTTCAGGCATAGAAGATGATATTAGCTCGAAGCTACTGCACTGCCGCTCTATCAGCTCTGCTGCTATTTGGCGCTGCGGTATAAATTTTGAAAAAAAAATCTTTAAAAAACAACTTTTATTCAACGTTTTTCCTCGCGTGTAGGCAGCGAACGCAGCTAAGTCTTCTGAGCAACATGATACCATATCGGAGCAAATGAAGCAAGACGTCGACGAAAAGCACACCGACAGTGATGAAGGTACGAGTGAAAGATGCACTGCTCGCATGCTTGCCAAAGTCGAACAAGGCCGTGTGCTGCTTCCAGATCGAGGCGGTGTGCTTATACTTCCGGCGAAAACGAACGAAGTTCAAGCGGACGCCGACTTTGAGCTTACGTGCTACTCAACGGGACGCCAGAAGTACTTCGTCGAGTGGAGTCGTAGCGACGTCGGTGGCCTTTCGGACAACGTTCAGGTAGTCTAGCTCTGAATAGAATTCTGAGTTTGCATTTTTTACTGCTTTAAAACTGAAAGTGGTGAGAAGTTTGAAAATCACGTCAAAGACCATAACAGTCGAATCTTGATCCACATTAGGACATGAACAACGGCGTTCTGAGGTTCTCCCGAATGACGAACGCAATGGCCAGTTACTACGACTGTACGGTAACGAACGCTGATGGTTCTCAAATGACCGGAAGAGCTTTTGTCTACATGAAACCGCCTGAGCTAAACACAAAGCCGTATGGGTCGTCTGGAAGACAAAAGCGATGTACAACTTTAAGACACTCTTCTACCTGACAGAACTAAGCTAGAATGACCATAATACTTTTCTAGATGCCGGTCACCACGACAGCCACTGCGGAACGCAGCACTGCCCGAAACTCGATTGCGTCGATCGCCAGTGCCCCCAGTGTTCATCCTCGAAGCCCTGTCGGAACGTCTTTCTGCCCTGCGAGGAAAAGTCGTGCGAAACCGCCGTCTGTCAGCCGCAGCACTGCCCACGTCGCCCGCGACGTCACGCAGCGTGTGACGTTGCACCAGAACCAGTCTGCCACCAGCATTGCACCCAACCGGAACCCGTCTGCCGCACGCACTGCCCCGCAAAGCCCGTCTGCCACACGCCGGTCTGTGAAGCCTGTCCAAAGTGTCAACCCTGCCAGCAGTGCCACCGTCCGTGCGAAACCGTCTGCGTGAAGCCGCAGCCACGTTGTGAGGTCACGTGCACGCCACCTCGGCCACCGTGTCACGTGGCAATGTGCCCGACAGCGCCACCGTCGTGCCACCCGTGCCCTGTGTGCTCACTGCGGCCAGAGCCGTGTCCGCCGCCGGTGTGGGAATGTGAAAAGGTGCCCCCGTGCCCAATCGAGTGTGCGACGACGACGAAGTGCCCACCCCCGCCACCGCCGGAGATTTGTACGACCACTACGACGACAATGACCACGCCGACGACCACGACGACGACCACGTCGACGACGACGACGCCACAGATGTGCGAAGCGCACTGCGAGCCGGCAGTCGAGAGCAACATTATGCTCGGGAGCTCGGACGAGATTCGCTGTGTGGCGCGCGGAAATGGACGGATGAGCGTGAAGTGGAGCCGAGCTGGAGGAGGCGCAATTCCGTCGAACTTGCACGTAAGTGATTTTTTCGTGATTTTGGATGTCTGATGGGACTTTGCATGCGTTTTGAGGATCGTGGTGATGGCGTCCTTTCGATTCATCACATGGACGACGCGGCCGCCGGCGCTTATGACTGCAAGGTCAACGGGATAGTGATGGCGACATGCAAGATCCGCACCGAACCAAGTAAAGCATACAACATATTTCGCAAGTGCTTTACCGACGAATAACTACGTCGTGCTTCTAGCGCTTGATGTGGAAGTGATACCGAAATCGATCGAAACCGTGGAAGGCGAAAGAGCTCTGTTCGTCTGCGTGGTGAAGGACAGTCATCGCCATGTGAGCAGCCTGGCACTTGCTCATTTTTTCTAAGTTTGCTTATTTTAATTTTGCATTTAGTTTAACTTTGTTTTATTTATTTTAGTTGTTTTTTTTTTCTGTAAAATTTTGTGTTTAACTGAATTTGTAATTTAGACATAAAAGTTTATAAAAATAAAAATTTATAAAAATTAAAGTTTATAAAAATAAAAATTTATAAAAATAAAAATTTATAAAAATGAAAATGTATAAAAATAAAAATTTATAAAAATAAAAATTTATAAAAATCTGTTTTTCGTTTAGCCTGTGAGCATTGCGTGGACTCGCGCGAACATGTCACCGCTTCCGCGTGGTGCATCGGCATATCGCTCTACGCTGACCCTCCAGGCCGTGAATGGAACCGACGCGGACGAGTACATATGCACCGCGACGACGAAGCACGAGACAAAGTCGAGTAGCGGTCACCTCGCGGTCAAAAGGCGCCCTCGTATGTTTCGCATGTGTATTTTGCCGTGCGAGCTCATCTTTTCGGCTTTATAGTCATTCCGCCAACGGCGAAGATTAATCCGGAGAGAAACGACGTTCCCGCCTGTATCTTCTACGAGCTCCGATGCATCGCAACGGGTAGCCCACCATTGCAAATTAAATGGGGTCGCTCACACGGCTCTTTGCCATCCACCGTCACTGTACGCCACCTACACGACGTGCACATATGGCTTCACGTGATTAGGTGTCTGCACTTTGACAATATTGGTTTTCAGGACGACGGCAACGGCGTTCTTCGCTTTCAGCAGGTCAACAAGCAAACTGAGGGCGACTACGAGTGCACTGTGACGAACGTCGTTGGTCAGGCCCACGCGGTAGCAAGAGTGTCCCTAAAAACTGGTATAAAGTGCTGCGTTTTGTAGAACATTGCATTCTGAAAGCACAATCACGTGACTTGCATTTATGCAGTTCTCCAAGTTCACGTCGTGCCGCCGAGTCTAACCGCCTACAACGGTTCGCACGTCCGTATTCGCTGCAAGGCAACGAGCAGCATTTTTGATGTATCATATTATTTCTGAAAAGGTCAAAAATCAATCGATTAACGTCCCACTTTAAAATTTAGCCACACACATTTTCGTGGTCCTTTAACGGCGTTCCGTTAAACCTCCCGAGTAATGACGTCTTCGCCGACGACACGGGTCGGTTGATTTTCGAGAAAGCACTCATCGGACGCCATAACGGCGTCTTCACGTGCACGGTGTCAACGGCGTGCGGCGAGGTGAAATCGGCAACGGCAAATCTCAACGTTGTGCAAGGCAGCGATTTTTCAATAAATTTCCAGATTTTGAAAGATTTTTACGCCGCTGTTTTAAAGGTCCCAGCCTGAGGTCGTGCCCTGCGGCACGTTCTTTCGACTACGACGCGGGCTTCGGTGGAGCACACGGTTGCTCTGTCCGCATTATTCCCGAGTCGCCAGAGGTTAGCTTGCGACTTGACGAACCTCTCCATCTCCAATGCGTCGTCGATGGGCACGCAAGATCGCATGTTCGATGGGTGATCGACTACTATGGCAGTAGACGCCGTGATTACGCGCACAGAAACATAACGATTGGTAAGCAGGGTAAATTGGAAGAAAATAATTAGGTTACACAATGTTTGAATTTTAAACGCGATTTTGATCAAAATGTCACATTTTGTCGTCTAAATTTCCGGTTCTGCCGGTTTTCCTGATGCGCTTTTGTCTTGCACCTCAGATCGTTTCTCGGCCGAAGACGAAGGACGCTACACATGTGAAGCTAGCTGCGGCCAAGCGTCGGTTATGGTCAGACGTAAGTTCTAATTGTTCAAATCTTTTATTTTTCTTCAAATCATTTATTACGGTAGTTTTACGTATGTATGTGTGATAAAATCTGTTCAAAATTTTTCGATGGCCAGCCATTCTGAGGTAGGTTGACCTGAAGGGGTTTCGCAGCGGCTCACTTTTTCCGATTTAATATAAATTATTCAAAAGTGTACTTGTACACGATTATTTTTGATTTTTCAGAGCAGTTTCACAGGATTAAACGTGAAGGAGGTTAGTGGTAGCTTCAGCAAACGTTCTAAAGTTAATTCGCAAATTAATCTCTTCCTCTTCACTTCGGCCTTCTTTCTCTCGATCACTTAGACGCAGCGGCGCTACAAGTGGAGACCGATAAAGATGTTCTCAGTGCTGCGGAAGGCTTGCGTGAAACTCTTCGCTGCAAAGTGAACGGACTCTTCTCATTTGTGCGTCAAGCTTTGCAATTTCGCATTGGAATCGACTCAGCCTGATATATCAGTTTTTCTGTGTAGGAAGACGTCGAAATTGTCTGGATTCGCAACGGCCACATGACGCTTCCCGCGAACGTCGAGGATCGTCAGAACGGAACGCTCATCTTCACGCAGCTTCATGCGTCCGACGCCGGCGTCTACGTGTGCCATGCTTACGACCGCCGCAAGCAGACAAGCGCGTTCGCGTCGACGGTCGTACGCGTTGAACGACCGAAGAAGCAAGCACGTCCGCCATTTGCAGGTCGGGGCGACCATTCGACGGTCAAAAAGAATCGACTTGAGTAGAAGCGATTCGACTCGAGCTGTCAAACTAACCGATTCGCTTTTGTAGTGAAAGTCACGGGAAGACCTCACCGAGCGTTGCATGGCAACGAGTGAAGTTGGCGGAGAATTGTTTGCCGTTTTTCATAAACGGATTTGTTGGAGTCATTCTTGCGTTAGACGCGTAAAAGTAAATATTGAAAACAGGGCCTGCCCTATTTAGTCGTAGATAAGCAATCTTTCCATAGCAAATCTGCTGTATTTGCGGAGGCTGCTGTCGTGCTGACATATTTATGCATTTCGATGCTCTGCTTGTAGAGAAATGTTTAAAGTAGTGTCCCTTCAAGGGACTCCCTTTCGTAGTTTCCTACGCCTATATGAGTTGAGAGTTACGCAGTGTTCCAGAAACGCACTGGTCGAGATGAAGAAGGCTAAGGTGTTTAGAATTTCTGTCAAACAGCGCCGCTGCGTGACTATATGTATTCTTAGCACTTATGGAATGAAAAATTCTGCAAACTAAATTCTCTGGTGTATTCGCAGAGTGACATAAAGAGCAATGTGTCAATGTCACAAGTAAATCGGCAAAGCCGAAAAATGCATCTTCTGTATTAAGTGCACACTTGCAAACAAAAAAGAATGGTGGAAAATTTATTATCGACGCTACAGAATTTAGAAGAGCAAAAACGAAATGCGAACGAAAGCAAGCTGTATAGAACATTCTAATGACATTTGACAACGCGCGTGCACGCGTTTTTCGCGCTGTCCGAATACTGCCCAGACCGCTGGGGGCATCGGACAATGAAAGGATCTTTAAAAGGCACATCTTCTGACTGAGGAGAATCTAGGGGAAAAAATTTTGAAATTCGGTGAAGGAAAACTAAAGTTATGGCTGTGAGAAACTGACGCACACACGCGCGGACACGCAACCAGTTGACTGTCTTTCTTTCGCAAGCTACAGAAGATGCAAAAACAGCTTCAACACACCGAAAGCGTTAACATATTCAAGGTACGACACATTCATTGAAGCGCACTATTGCCAAAAAGTTTGATCGACGAAGCCAAAAAGTTTTCTGTGCACCACATCAAAGATATTTTGTTGAATATTTCATACCCTGAGATACAAATAGTTCAACAGACGTGCGGCAACAAATAGCACACATCGCCTCACAAATAAAAGCAGTGTTTTGAGTGCGGTTTCAGGTCCAGGAGGTTGAGTTTATAGCACTTACAAACAAATAATGGACAAACACCAAACATTCATTCTGCGATACTTTTTACAGAAAAGCTGCCCCAAGCTGCCTGACCACCGCTCATATGCTGCGTTGTTACTTTCGGAGAAGCGCCTAGGCCCCGCCATTGTGCGCAACGCATACGGTGAGGCCAGATGAAATATCCTCTACGGCTAAATTTTGCATTTTGGATTTTTAGAATCCATTTTTCGAAAAATATGGTATCTGGATCTTCATACAGTAGTGCATGAATGTCATTTCTGACGACGGATTTGGATTCTACGTCGAAAATTTACCTAGGATCGATTTTTAGCGAATATTTTTATGTGGAAGAATTCCGCGCTAGATGGATCCAGAAATTTTGGAATTTGAATCGATTCCAATTTTTTACCATACAAATTTTCGGCCTGTTGTATCGGCATGAACATACCACTTGCATCTATATTGGACGAAGCTCCCACAAAAATCTCAAACCCATAGTTTTCGGCGTTTTTTCACAAACTGAGCGTATTTTTCAAGCATATTCGAAAGGACGCATAACCGGACGAAAACCAATACGTTCCACATGGAATGTAGCATCCTACCTTCAACGTGCTGTTTACCAGCAGGCTAACAAGATCACGTTTCGTTGAAGATTCTGGTGCACGTGCTAATATGTAAATGATTAGTCGCATCTGCAGGAAAAGAAATAAACTTTCTAGAATACGGCGTTCTTCCTCTGGCAAAGCACCGCGCACTGTTTATTAGTCCCACGTACAGTACACGTAAGGGTCAAGCTCAAAACCAATTCGTTTTCTACGGTTTTTTCACAGTTTCATCTACGGTTTCGCCTACGGTTCGTCGTTCGCCTACGGTTTTCGCGAACGGTTGGA
>JAQGBB010000832.1:0-16248 GCA_034691745.1 Prismatolaimus dolichurus
TACCATTGGCAAGTTGCTACATACCATTGGCAAGTTTGCGCCTACCATTGGCAAGTTTGCGCCTACCATTGGCAAGTTGGCACATACCATTGGCAAGTTTGCGGCTACCATTGGCAAGTTGGCGCCCACCGCTGGCAAGTTGCTCACAACGTCGGCTAACTTTTTTCGGCTGGGGGAGATTGGGGGGATTGGGGGGGGGGGATTTTTGTATGAGGGAGTATGACCAGTAGGCATCCTTTTTTTAACGCTCGCTTCGCTCGCTTCTGGCAGGATGCAAAAAGTAAGTTTTTGCGTAGCTAGGATTTTGCATGCAAGGGAAATATAAAGTGAACAGAAAACTGCGAGCGGGTATCCTACAGATGCGAAAGTAAAATAAATTAGAAATGCCCCTTTGTAAGGACTTCACACCATACAAATACAATACAAACCTTTTGTATCTGCTTTGATACCATACAAGTACAATACAAATTTTTCGACCGATACAGTACAAACACTTTGTATTTTGTATCCAGATTGTATTTCGACAAATTTCGACTTGAAATGAGACGAAAAAAAAACAAATTTACCCTAAATTCCTTAAAAATTATCATCAATTTTCTTGACTTTTTCATTATTGTTTCGAGACATGAAGTAACCAAAAGCTTTATCGGAATTTAAAATTTCTCTTAGTTTTGCTGATGAATTTTTGTCGGCTCGCAACAAATATGCACTGAATCGGATGAGATTAAGCCGATACAATACCATGTACAAGTACAATTGTATTTGAAGCATACAATACAAAATATTTGCATACAATAGACGTAAAATGCAAATACAACATCGTAACTTACTGATTAATGTTGCACTAAAACATTATTTTTTGGGGTTTTTCTAAAACCAATTTATTTTTCAAATAATGTTGCATGCAACAGTATTTGGGCGCAACATTATTCAGAAAGTTACGGTACAAACTTCTATCGGGCATACAATGACATCAGCAAGTAATAGTACTTCGGTAACGTGATATCATGTAAATATGTTTATGTCCCTCTTTGGTTGTTCATGCAAAAACCACTCGTCACATAGCGGAGGTGAATTTCTGTAAGCTTTCACGTGCTAACGTTTTGAACCAAAGAGACAGAGCTATTGTGAAATAGTAATGAGAAAATGGAGGTTGTCAGAATTTGACTGAAAAAGTTTGAGAATCAAACCGAAATCGACTCAGAGACCAGTCGAATCGAATGGGAAAGCCGTGGAAACGCAAGAGGCAGTGCGCGTTGTGCTGTCGTATGCCCTATACGTAAGACCCCCGTGGGCAAGTTTTTGGAAAATGATTTACCAATAACTTTGCACTTTGCGCTGCCTGAGCTTACAAACATAAATCAAAACAGTTTAAAAAAAGCACTGCCTTTTGTGACATTTTGCCATCTTGGAATCAAAAATCGGTCCCGCCAATCTCGAGAAAACTGGCTGTGAAATTTTGAGCTTGCAGTCGCAAGAGGCGCTTACTGTAAATTATGGACTAATTTCCTTCTGCTTGAATAGTTCCCCCTCTCAGATTAGAAAAGACCTGCGTGAGAACATAAGAAGCGCCAAAAGGACCCCCGATTTGAGCTTTTCCCGTCGAGGTCTACACGGCCCGATCAATAGAAAAAAAATTGCGAAAAAGCAACCAATGTCGTGCAAGCTAACTAAACACATGCCAAGCGAAGTAAAATTTGCGAAGTAGTTAGTCTTTATTTTTGATAGAATTTCATTTGAAAAAGTCATGCAATGGATTTTTCGTCCGCAAAAAACTTAACATTTTTTCTTTCTTCAACCCTTTTTAAGTAACCATCTCCCGTATCGGTGGCCCTGACCCTAAAAAAAACGATTGCGTGTCACCCATCTGGCGTCTATCGAATACATTCTAGCTCCACCTCTCTGTTCCATTTTGCAGCGAGTGTGAGTTCACAGGTTTGCGACCACAAATGGACGTCAATTTGCGGTCGCGTGACCTTCTGAAATAAGCTAAACAGGTCGGAAAGCGAGAGCTTCACTTTCTTCCAGCTATTTGGTAAACAGTATCGGAATTGTGACAGCAACAGTTCCGAGCCAGTGAGTCGATTGTCTCTTAGTGCAAACTACACATTATCATCCGCAATTTTTCCGTTTCAGGCAAGCTGGTGTCTTGATGAGATTGAGAAGCTGAGCAGTTGTTGCGTACCTCAAAAGTTTACGTGATTTACTACCAGGCATGAGGCCAGGGGTAAGGGAAACGCCCTGACTCAAACAACTGACACTCTCCCGGGCACGAGGGTAAAGGAAAAACAAAAAAATCATGAAATTTCAATGTTTTTAAATGAATTTTTGCTTGTCCGTTTTGGGTGAAATTTTCCAAATTTTGGACCTTCGAGCTCAGTTTGAAGAAATATTTTCTTAAAACGGTGACCATTTCGCCGTCGCGGCGCCAGTCTTCTTAAATCACTGGAGCACGCATTCAAATTCTTCAAACTCACCGGGGAACGTGTTGACAGGGTGTCTGCGTTTTTTCCAATTTAATAAAAATTACACGTTAAATCCCAGATAAAAATATCGACATAAAAATTTTTCGTTTGCGAAACCGAACGAAATTTTTACACCATTTTTGATGAGCAATTTTTTGTCGTGAAGCGATATTTGAAATTTTTCAAAGTTTTTTAAAATTTTTGCGCTTGCCGCGAAAAATGTGTTTTGTAAGAGAAAAGATTTACTCTTTAGGAAAAGTTTTCGGTTACATGCTAAATTACGGATTTTTTGGACGAGTAAACAGCGCTAGCTGACTGATTGCCACATTAGATACGTATAATTACGTGGTCATGTGCGTCGCCGACCGAAGCTTTGCATGAGCAGCCAAGACTTCACTATTTCCCCTGCTGTTGTCTTTCGCGGCATTGCGCGCATGACTTTCGAGCTCGAACGCATGTCGAGCTGTTGTTATTTATTTCGCCGAGCAAAACGAATTGGCGTCAAATTGCTGGACGCCAAATCGATAAGCGGAGCGGCAATTATTCTCTGTAAGGCGAAGGTGAACGCTTGAGCGCGTTTCCATTTTTCGTGACTTCCGCCGCCCGGGTCCACGCCGTGCCACGGGGAGATTTCCGGCTGAGTCAATAGGCAGACCGCGCGTCTTTTGTGCGACATACCAGCAGTTTTCCTCCTCACGAAGAAAAGACGAATTTTTAGCAGCTGCTCAAGAAAAAATGATGTTGGTCGAGCTTCTGCTACTGGCAATCTTGCCTATAATGTCGGCGATCATCTTGCCCGAATCGATCGACCAAATCGTTCGACAAAAAACTTATTTTCTTGTGTCGTCAACTCCCGGAAGCGGATGGCCGAACAGCACCAAGGTGGCCATCGAGGTCACAAATCTGCAGACTACAAAGAAAGATTTTGAGTTTGTCGGCACTGGTCAGCAACCAGTCTATAACCTCACCGGTCTTCAACCGTCAACGTGGTATGGGATCTCGTTTCGGAGCACTATGACAAAACCCGTTGAGTACGTCAATCCTCAGTATAAGCTGGCGAAAACACTGGATCCGAGCGATTCTGGATCGACGTCTGGAGGTACCCATGATTTTAACACTAACTTTTTACGTTAATTTTGCGGCAAACAACAATGAAAATAGCAATTTAACTCGGCAATAAAATCTTATAGTTTAAAATAAACTTTATGTTAAAAATCTAATTCCGCAAATATTTTCGCTAATCTTTTACTTCAAAAATTATAAATGAAAATTACAATCGCAAATTTAGAAACAGAAATTTATACTTTACTTTAAAAATTAATCTTACAGAAGAAATAAAACCTGTGGGTTTTAAATTTTACAATTTCAAGACATGACTTTTTAATTAAAATTTTAGGTGTGGATGACAAGAATGGTTGGAACGGCGGGGACGCCGCCGACGCAACGATCAGCGAATCCCCACTAAAAGTTAGCCTCGTTGTTTACGCTGACGGACTTCGAGCGGTCGCCTCTTCGCCGTATACCGACTTCTTCGACATTGTTGTAAAATTGACATCCTACTGTGGCGACGAAAAGAACGACAGCAAGATCCTTCGCCTCACGGCGGAACAGCCACGAGCGTGGGTGATCGTCGCCGAGGGAAAGAACATCGGGATGGCGAATATCGCAAAGCACGAGAACGACACCTACGTCTGGCTTGAGCTAACGTCGAAGGACCTTGGCTGTCATACGGTGTGCTGGAAGAGCTATGTGGTGTCAAAGAACTATCACGAGACGTTCGAGCAGGAGGCCGAGTGTATGCCGATTAAGCCAGTGCACGAAAAGAGAATTATGTGGATTCCGAAATTCGAGTGGATCGACGTTGGGACGACGAATATCACGATCGTAACGCGACAACCGCCTAAGCGTATGGCACAGACGGACGACGGAGAACATCAGACGTCGAAGTTTCAGGTTTGAGCGGCGTACCAGTTAACGGAAGGGTAACATTTTTCAAAACTTTCATAAACTTGAAGTAAAACTCCAAATGTCCTATTAAACAAGTCAGATGTACCAATTTTTGAGTCCCAGTGGCGCAGACGCGGTTTTAAGACTTGAAAATTTGGCTTTAATATCAAATCCGTTGTCTCTGTGTTCTGTACAACATCACAAAACATGCAAAAAAGTATTTCGGTTTACCGGGATTCGAACCCTCAACCCTTCTTTTGCCGCTATTGCCTCGCAGGCTCAACTTTTTTCGAACGCTGTTCACAAGCGAGAAATGCGAGGTTGGCCATCTTCGAACTTGAACCATAACTTTTTGATACGAGTATTTAAAAAATTGCAATTCGGAAACGGACAATTGGCCCCGGCGGACAGTTGGGCCCAGAAGGAATTAGCATTCTTGTTCTGTTGTTTTCTTCTACGATGTGCTTGCTCTTTGCTGCTCATATTTTTTAATAAACATTCCAGGCAGAGATGTGGGTGATGGGGGAGGGGGGGGGGCGGAGCCGCATAAAGCTCAGTGACTTCGTCACTAAGTGTAAAAACCAAAGTTGCTTGGCAAAATTTAGTACGAAAACAAAGGGCAAAATCTCGAGTTTTTGCATCCTGCCTGGAGCCCGAAGGGAGTAAGCGAAAGGATAGCTAACTGTTAGAAAAAAATCTTCCCCTTCTGCTTCCGCCCTCTCCCCTCGAACAATCGAAAGTTAGCGGACGTCCAGAGAATCATAGTGCACTATGTTCCAGACGGTTTGGTGGAACACCATAGTGTTGCAGGCTGTTCCAGACTTTCAGGCTATTTCAGAACATGTCGAAAAGTTGCCTATGTGTATTTTCTCTTGGCGGACGTGGAGAAGGCGTTAATATACAGTATCGCATGTCGTGCGTTGTTTCGAAATGGCAGAATGCCGATTTACTTGTTTAAATCTACAGACACTAGAAATTTTCATTCCCGTTTAAACTGAAAACCGTAAAATTTGCTGAGTTAATTCTTTACAATTTACTAAATTTGCTTAAGTCACGGTCCACCGCAATTCGGTAAGCATGGTTATTTCTCTTTAAAAGTCAAAATCTCTTTATTTTTTTTGAAGTTTTAGAAATTTTAAAAATTAGGAGAAAGATTTGATGTGGCAAATTTTGACTCATTTTCCTCAGACAAACTTTTTTTTTTAATTTTTGCACTTGAACGTTTACCCTCTAATCGTTTTCACTAAAACATAATATATTATGTAACCACGGCTGATGCGCTTCTAATAGGTACAAGTGCAAAACGTCGAAACAAACCGCACGAACAACTATGACTTTAACGAAACGCAAGGTCCCGACTACACAATCAGCGGTCTCACGCCCGACAGCCTCTACATCCTCCAGTTTCAAGCAAAGCTCGACAGTCCGGTTTATCTCGCCGATCCAGCTTACAAGCTCGCGCAAACGCTCCCCGTCGGAAACGGCTCGCGCAAGAGCAACACGTCGACCTTCAACATCGTTGACATCATTTCCGGTTTTAACTCAAACGGCGACGTTAGCATCAACGCGAAGAATCTTCTGCCGGAGAACATCGACCTCATTCTCGTCGTTAAGGATGAGTGCAACGACGACGCGACACGGGTCGTTCTCACAAAGACGAATCCGCAATACGTCTACCCGCAAGCGCCCGAGGAGACGACGACGTCCTCTACGAGCAGCACGACGACAATGACGGCTTCTTCCTCTCTGGGGCGAGTAAAACTTCGACCCGAACAGCTCGAGGCGAAGTCGTGGGCAAAATCGACGGAGGCTTCGAAGAAATTGAGAGAGAAATGCGATAAATTTTGCTGGCGATATGAAATGTTCATAAAGGCGTCGAACCTGACGATTCCGGCCGGTTCCGATTGTATCTCGGCGAAGGACCTGCTGAACTCGTCGACGTTTCGGCCGTATTCAAAGTCGGTGGCAACGAGTCAAATTCAGCTGAGTTTGTTATTTTCGTTTGAAGTGCTACTTGCTTATTTTGTTGTAATTATTTCGATGTAGCTAAATCGACCGAACCTACGGTGAAGCACGTTAACAAGCGAGAGCATGTCACACTGGTAACGATAATCAAAAACAGAACTTTTCTTAATCGACTAGAAAAGCCTAGAAAAGTTTTAGAATCGGTTTGAATCACGACCTTTTGCATGCAAAGCACAAAAATTACAAGCTATATAAGCAATTGTGAAAAGCTCACAAATCAAATAGAAGCATTTCTAAATTTTAGTCATACGTCCGGAAGGCCAAAGCCCTGACCAAAGCTTCGAATCGAAACGAATCGAATAATTTTCAGAGATCGAATTGAAATTGAATTGAACATCTTCGATTCTTTTTCCTTTGACGCTGGCTAATGTACACAGCAGCTAGGATAAACGATATTTATGGTGCACCTACGCATACTGTGTTTTTTTTACTTGAAATATAATACTTTTTGTCCGGCAACGAGATAGCGAGCCACTCGTAGTTTCTTCGTCAGATATTTTGTCTTGGTTTAGGGCCGCTGCCTCCACTGCCCAAGTTTATCACGACCGCCAGCAGTCGCACTACATTGTTTCGACAGTAAACGTAAATTTTCTCGAGACTGATTGAACTGCTTTTGGTTTCCAGAATCTCAAAATATCGCAAACACTATGAGCATCATTTTAAAATTCCGAGTCCAAAATTACTTCAGCCAGTCTCGAGCAAATTTGAGTTTAGTATTAAACCGATGCGGCGCGATTTCTGGCGGACCTGATAGTTGCGTATTACCTCAATGTTGAAATATGTGTGGCCATGCGTGCAGCGCCCGGTATAGTCACTCTCAAAATACGATGCACATGTGTTTCTATTTACTTTCAAATTATAGCAAAAAACTGTCTAAAGGGATCGTTCCTCACAGACAAAAGATGCTATTCATATAAGCATATGTCGGACCACATGCTATCATTTTAGTACGTTTGTTTGCTCCACACGAGTAGGAGTGAACGTGTCGTGAAGTTTCAGTTCAGAAGTTTTGTGGCTGACGAAAAGTGAAATCCAAAAAAAATCGTGTACTGGTTTATGAAATCTCGAAACCAGCGTCGTCTCAGCTTCCCATTTACAAAGTTAAAATTCTGCGCTTGTCAGTTATGAGTGCCGAGTGCATTTTAGCGCGAAGACATCAACTTGAAAAATTCTAAAAATAATCAATAAATTCTTAAAAGGTTCAACAGCGCTTGCACTTACCTTCATAGTTCACCTGCCCGTCTCCGTTCCTATCCACATCGCGCAAAAATTCCTCGAGTTCGGCTGGTGTGACGTTTTCCTCAAGCTTGCTCATCACGTAACGTAGTTCGGCAATTGTAACCACACCGTTTCCGTCCTAAAATGCTTAATTCGTCTCCAGCATATATGGTTGTCACAGAAGCATGTTTCAGCCCACTTTATCGAATACGCGAAACGTTTCCTTGATCCATTCGTCGCTGTCGACATCCAGCATCTTGTGCGCCATCATGTGCAAGAATTCGTTAAAGTCGAGTGCCTCACTACCTGAATTTACTTTTTTCTTTATTTTCGGACAGGAAATTCGAGGAATTGAAGGTTTTGCCAGACGGCGTAGTTTAAAAAATGCTACAGCTCGTTTAGTACCGTCGACGTCTACTTCGTTGATCATCGCTTGAAGTTCGGCCTCGGTCGGATTCTGACCGAGTGACCGCATGAGCGTTCCGAGTTCTTTCGTATTAATCGTTCCAGAATGATCCGCATCGAAAAGTGCGAAGGCTTCTTTCAAGTCTGCACAAAGACAAGGAAGTTGGAAAAAGCCAAAATTTATCTAGTCAAAACAAAATCCCGACACTAAGAAATTTTTGGAGAGTTTTCTGGAACACCTTGCACCTTGTGGAGCACGCCAAACTGGAAGACGTCTCAGCGTTAATTGTTAACTGACATGTGCACAACCGGCTGAAAATAAGACAATATTCACCTGCAACCTGGGCTTCGGTTAGTCTCTCTGCCTGAAAATTTGTAAAGCACGTTACATGAGAAAATATCAGCCAGATTAGCAATGCCGCAAAGAAAAAATTTTATACCCACCATTTTATACTCTTCGAATGGCGAAAATCTTTTCGACTTATTTTATTTCAGTGCACAGCGACGAGGCTAGAGAACTGCGTAGAGTTTTTAAGATGCGACTGTTTTTAGAGATTTTCAATCTTTTGGTGCCCATCAGACTTGTTCAGAAATAACTTTTTCCCGAAACGACAGAAAATGGCTATGTCAAAATCTATGATTGTGTGAAGTACAGTAGTCGCAAGGGACCAACTAAACAACTAGAAAGACACGTCGGGTGCGAAGCGTGCTCTGATAAGAGCATTCATCTGGGCCTCCTTCAGCTTACGACGGCGTTGCGAAATTGACGGATTATGGCTCACTTTGGCGAGCATGCACGGACAGCGTAGATGAAGAGAAGAAAGCTCTGAGCGCCAGATGACGGAGGGGGAATTTTAGGTTCTCTACAGGTTCTCTACCAAGCGGAAGCTCCGCAGTAGTGACCGTCACTGACAATTGTGTCGAATCGAATTGAAGAACTTCGTTTCGAGTTTAGCGATTCAATCTCATCAGTTCGCCAGTTACGTTTGCAAGCTCTTATTTGGCAGCTACACTTTCAGGTTTACACATTTTTGTGCATTTTGAGATCCTGTGTTTGTGTTCACTATTTTTTTTGCTGTACAGCCGATTTTTGAGTTTTAGCACAGGCAATGAATTAGTCCACTTTTTTTCAACGAAATTTAATTCGGAATGGACTCAATTCAGATTGATTCAGTTCGATTAGATTTTTTTGATTTCGAGGGCTTCAAACCGATTCCACGTGAAGCCAACTATTTTGGTTCTAATTACCGCTTCTGTCTTCTGTTCAATTGCTCTTTCCACCACGTATACCAACTGCAATTTGATGCAAGTTTGTCATATAAAATTTATTTGTAGGATTTGATTTGCGATCCTAATTTGAGTCCCTTTTGTCCACGGAGCTGAGCATAATCATTTTGGGTATGCGAATATGTTTTGCTGAATGATGTGACGTAAAAATTTTTGGCAGCGCGTGTCGTTCGCAAACTAAATGGTGGACTATTTTGACCATGGGTTGTGCTTACTATTTTGTCGGGTTTTCTAGTAAAGCGGAGAGCCTTTGAGATTTAGCTTAATGGTTTTACCATGTATTCGCCGTACAGAACCATGGTTTTTGCTTTGTACTTTGGTCCCATATTTTGTGGCTGAAGGTTGGCGTTGACAGCGAAGTGCATTTTCCGTTTGCGGATAAAATATTTTATCTCTCGGTTCGTGCTTCGTAGCCCGTTTTTCACAATCTGAACCACGAAGCGTTCGGATAGATATGTGTTTGTACAGTATTTGTCACGCAAAGCTGAATTGCATTTTTCGGAGCTCGCACGCGAAAGAAACATAGCTACCTCGTCGTGTGTCCAATAGTTAGCTACTGAATGGCGTTATTTTGGGTTTTTTTTCCACAGCTCAATCTGCGCTGTGCTGAAATTTCAGTAATTCTTCAAGCTGCAATGATAAAACGGGAATTTAAGCAACTTATACGGTAGCATTGGTAGCCTCGTTAGCTTTCGGACTGGTATTGGCATGTGGGTCACCGTTGGTGGAACCATTGTTCCCGTACGGACATTAGACAGGAGTCGCCATGAAAAATTTAATGCGTCAGGCAAACTATAATGCAAGCTAATATTACTAGAAATATCCGAGCTGGCTGTGGTGGTCCCAACTGTAGTGCAGCACATGCTCCTCCAAACATCGAACCAAACAAATGCCAACAGGAAAGTATAGACTATAACGTTGATAGTGAAAGCATGTGTATGGTTGAACGTATTGCACGTCTCAACCCGACTCGATCTACTGACCCGGCAAATGTGACTCTCTAAACAAGTGCATGAAGTGCGGAAACACATGGAATTATTGCAGGCTGATTTCAAACTGAGTAATATGGCCAAATGTTCCTTACGTATTTTCTGAGAAACCTAAGTGCAAGTCTAGGTGCTTTAGAAACGTATGTAAATGTTAACACGAAAATCGCCAAGGCAAAAGGCAGCCGGCTTAAAACAAAAAACGTGCGCAGACGTTGTCAACTACCATTGGCAAGTTTCCATATACCATTGGCAAGTTGCCATCTACCATTGGCAAGTTGCCATCTACCATTGGCAAGTTGCCATCTACCATTGGCAAGTTGCCATCTACCATTGGCAAGCTGTCACCTATAATTGATAAGTCCACATGTATCATTGGCAATGTTTTTATTGGGAGCTTACTCCTCCCACCTCCTACCTTTGGCAAGCTGGTGTTTACCGTTAGCAAAATGATATATACCATTATCAAGTTGGACATACCTTAGGCAAGTTGCTGACACTGTCCGCTAACTTTTGTACCTCGAGAAAAAGGAAGAGAGTTTAAACTGACCAGTAAGCCTCATTCCTTTTTATCACACGCTTCGCTCGCTCGTTGCCGGATGAAGCAAAGTCATAAAACGTGTCGTAAAAATATATAAACTACTTCGCGGTGATGTAACAAACTGGAATATATTGTGAAATACGGACTAAAAAAGCGACAAGCGACGGAAACAAGAAAAAGGAAAAGAGTGAGACCAGGCTCCGCTTTGCACAAATCAGATTTGCGAATCCGTTGACCCACGTGTTCGAATTACTAAACTTACGTTACTGCTCTTTATTGATCAACAAATTATTTTACTACAATTTTACGAAAATAGCCAATAATAGGTGCTTTGGCGTTAACATGCGAAATATCGCTCTATGCACAAAACTTACAGCATAAGGCTTCCGATGATTTGTCTGCGAAAATGTGAACTTATCACCTCTTGTGTTAAATACAGTTTATATACTGGCTTTCCTCTGCGTGGAATCACGCCGATTTCAACGCGAAGTCATCATCTTGAAAAACTCTAAAAATGAAAAATTATACGGGATTCGATTGGCAAAAAAAGAAAAGTTACCTTGATAGTTCACTTGTCCGTCGCCGTTGGTGTCCAACTCGCCCAAGAACTCCTCGAGTTCGGTCGGACTGACCTTCTCCCCAAGATTGCTCATGATATGCCGAAGTTCGTCAATTGCGACCACACCGTTTCCGTCCTAGAATGCCAGTTCGTTCACAGCTTTTGGGGTTGTCACACAGGTAAAAAGGACAAGCAAATCTAAACGGACTTTATCGAACACACGAAACGTTTCCTTGATCCACTCCTCGCTGTCAACGTCCTGCATCTTTCGAGCCATCATGTTCAGGAACTCGTTGAAGTCGAGCGTTTCACTTCCTAAAATTTAGCTCACATCTTCATCCAAAAAGGGCTCAAAATTCAGATATTAAACTCCACAAACCATCAACATCAACTTCATTGATCATCGCTTGAAGTTCGCTCTCGGTCGGGTTTTGACCGAGTGACCGCATAAGCGTGCCGAGCTCCTTAGTCGTAATCGTTCCAGACTGATCGGCATCGAAAAGTGCGAAGGCCTCTTTGAAGTCTGTGTCGAGATAAACAATTTTGAAACAATATTTTTTTATATTTTCACTAAATTTGAAGGGTCATTGAATATTTTCTAGAATTTGGAGAATTTTTAAAATGGAAAAACAGATTCACAAGGCGTAAAACAAATAAATTATGCTCATATGCAGTCCTTCAGTGAGTGAATAAAATAACTTTTCTTGTCTTTCATACAGAATTAGCATGCCGGAATTCAGTATCGGAAAAAAAAGCGATTTTAGCAGTCGAGAACTTATCATTTTTTTTAACACCGCCGTCAATTTGTGTTGTTTTCCTTCCATATTTTGCCATGATCGTGGCGATATATACAGTTTGACGGCTATCGCGCATCTGCAATCAGTGAGAGCTAAGGCAAGTAAATCGGCAAAGCCAAAAAGGCATCCTGTCGGAAGAAAAAATCTGTTACATAGCGAGTTCAATTTTTTCTGGAACACGCGGAACAGCCTGGAATATCGTTGAACACCATGGAACAGTCTGGAGTGCTGTGAAGCATCTCCGCTTATCATTCGTTAATTAAGTTTCCATTTTTGTGGAGTGCGAACGCATTGTTTGAACAGTAGACATCCTTTTTGTTGCTCGCTGCAGGATGTAGGATGTAAAAAGTTCGAAAAAGCTTTTTTCAATTCTGAATACCTGAAATTTGATCCTCTGTAAGTTTTTCTACCTGTAAATTTTCAAAGAATTTTAAACGGAAGTTTTTTCTTTATAAAATACAGGCACACACCATTGTGGGTCCGACAGAGAAAGACGTTAATTCTATGTTCAGAAAGGAATAACTGAGACTTTAATTCGACAATATCCGGTGAATGCTTTTAAAGCGAAGCGCTTCTTCGAGGACGTCGTTGGTGTCGATTTATTAGCGTTTTGAGCTTTTAACCCATAAAAACCGGATCGATGAAAAATTGTGCAATATACGGCGCTGCTTGACATATAAAACATATCTGGTGAAAGTCGGCTTGAAGCAAACTACCGTAATCTCAGGGGGCCACTTTAGCAGTCGGAGCAGCCAAGCTTATATACGTAGCACCGCATTCGTTTCGGTATCCTTTGTTTTGAGCATTGTATTCAGATTTGACAAACGAGCGCAAGCTTCGTCGCGCCCCGGCGATGCTAGCAAATTGATATTGTGCGTAAAGCGTGGATGGCGGTGCTTGTATGTGAAAATGCAGGGCTGCAGAACCGGCGCAAAAATACAAACATATAGGCATATGCGCTTTCGCATCCTAATATTTAAACTTTTCCAGGCAAACATTGTTCCCCCATATATTGTGTGACAGGGACACGAAAATTCATCTCCAGGGACTGATCCCCATATGACGTCGCCTGCCGAGGGGAAAGGGGATCAAAAAATTTTCCATGGAAGGCGAAGCTACGTGTAAAAGATATTGTATGTTTGTGTTAAGCCAGGTGACGGAGTGGGAGAGGTGTCAAAAATCTCGAATTTTTAGGTGACGCCATATATGGATGGTTGTGATTTCAAAACATTTTTTGGCAAATAGTTTCGCTATTTATAGATTATTTTTCAAATTATTTTCTCCCTCTTTTTTCAACCTTTTTTTCTAAAGAAAACTACTCCGTTTTCATTTTCGTTGTAATGAACATGAGCAATTGCTAAATTTTGAAAACATAAAACAGAAAAGACATTTTTTCCCATTACAATGCGATGCAGACACCTGCAATTTGCTCCTCCGTTAGCTGGTTTGCCTAAAAGTGAAGCATATTTAAACGCAACGCCAGAAATTAGGTGCAAGCTGTTCATACCATTTTCTCACGTATTCGTTTAAGCACCGCTAGTATCGGACGAGCAAAACCTTTCGCTGCATTCCAGATAGGCGCTTTCTTCTTGAATTACTCAAATAAAAATATCGACTCTTCCGATGTGAGATAAGCAGATGAAACTCCTCTCGGCTTTGATGAATGAGGACCGCAAGGAAACACAGCGGCCTTCCATAGTTGTGGAGAACTCTAATGTGTCCGCTATGCCAAAACGTTCAAACGTCGAGGTTAATCAAACAAAGCCACCGCGATTGGATGAAAGCAGCTCGCATGTGTACAGAGTAAACGAAATTATTGACTGCCCTTCCACTTTTTAATGTTTTATGAAATTGTATTTTTATGACAATATACGGCTGAAAGCCTGCAGGCGCGCGTGCAGAGTGAACAAAAATCTCTTGCTTCACTTCCTGGAAGAAAGTGAGATTAGAAAAAAATCTGATATGCTTACTAAATCAGGGAGCTTTCCGATAAAAATGTCTCAAGTGCATGCGCGATATTATCGAAATCAAAAAGTTATAGCATACGCATCATTTTATGCCCGAAAAAGCACTAAGGCAAAATGTTAATCAATTGTCTAAAAGCCTTTATTGCAAGTTTTGTGGAACTGTATATTTGTAATGATAGGAGTAGTAGTTAGGAGCACGAAATTTTCGCACCAATTTGCCCACTAGGGTCCCATTCTTTAGACAACGATAAACTATATAAATGTAAATTAACTGCGTTTAAGTGCACGTAAATTCAGTGAAATTATCGTGTAAACAGACAGCAACGCAAATTTACTTTATTTATGAAAAAGGGAAATTTTGGAAAAATTATTTGCAATTTTTTTGAAAATGTTCGTTGGTAAATTGGGGGAGTATTTTCAAAAATTTGACCCATGGGGCCCCAAACTACCATCTCTAGTAATGATTGACGATTGAAGCAAGCCACTAGCTTTATTTGATTGCCGGTTGATTTGCATAATCAGAAAATTTCAAAAAATGCTCATGAGTTTTACCGCTACCACATTCAGTGCAATCAATGGGTAGAAAAGCGCTAGTAATACGTATCCATATAATAGATATATCACAACAGAAAGCATGCTAGAAAATTAAAATTCACATATATTTACGCATTTTTCTTGAAACAGAAGCCACCGTCCTCTGTTTCACGACATGAACATTAAAAGTTTTCGATTATTCAACATTCTGCCTTTCCTAGCAAGAGAATTTTGGCATATTCAGCTGGATCTTCGATCCTTCAACAAAGCAAAAACGATGACAGTTATACAGCCTTTAAAAATCTGCCTTTACCTACGTTTTGGCTCAACAAAAATTTTTTTTTACAAGACTAACAATGGGATATTGCTGTTATTAATAAATTTGCATTCGGTAAAGCTTACAAACCTTGAGACGGGTTATTTACAGGTAAACGTACAAATGGTACAATTTCAAAGTCCGAACATCGCTCCGTTTCTTAGAAGATCTTGTCTAAAACGATGCTTATAGCGCCCTTTGACCTCGGCCTGACGTCACGTTGCGCAGGTTTCTTCGCTGCGGGAGCCGCGACTACTAAGAGTTAAAAAATCATTCACTTGACATTGAGAGAAAGGTGCTCATCTAAATACTTACCCTTTGGCTGTACCTTTGGAGCAGCAGCAGGCTGGGGGAGAACTGCTTTCGGCTGCTCGTGATGTTCTTCGACTGCCTTCGCGTCTGTGTGCTCTGCATGAGCTTCCTCTGGAACGCGATAGAATCGGTTTAATATACTGTAAAATTTAAATTTAAAAAATAAAATAAAATTTCAAATTTTTTCACTCACTTTTCTCTGCATTTTTCGGAGGCTCTTGGTGACTGTTCACCACTGCTGGGTCGACCGAAATCGGTCGTAATCGGCGGCTTACGGCGACATCAGATTGCGACGACGGCGGTGTATGTTCTTCGCCAGAACCGTCGTGGTGTTCGTGATCTATAGACACAACACTAACGATAATAACTTTAATTTTTTTTTAGTTAGATTTTCATATTAACATTTTTATTCAATTTTCATGATTTATTTCAACAATGGTGCTTGAGTTTCTAAAACCCCATAATAAAAACGTACATGAAATAGCAAAAATTATTTCCTAAATTATCCTAAAAATTATACCCAGTTATATTAATAATCAAACATTTTTATTTATTTTAAATTATTTATCCAGAATATTTATTTAATTTTTATTTTGTTATTAATTAATTTATTATTTATTTATATACCCAGAATATTAAAAATTTTCTATTTTTGATTTCAATAATCATTTATACTTTCTCTCTTTTAATTTTTATGGTTACCATTTTCAGTGTGCCCATGCATCTTGGTAAGTACGCCGTTAATCATTTTTGTCGGCGTTTTCGGCTTTTCCGCCGTTTTCGGCGGATGCTCATCGTGCAATCCTGGCGTCTTCACGCGCTCTTCGTGCGCCGGAGTTTTCGGCTTCTCGGACGTTTTCGGCCGATGTTCCGGAGTCGTCGACTTGTG
>JAQGBB010000833.1:0-16243 GCA_034691745.1 Prismatolaimus dolichurus
TATCGCGTCGGGCCGCGCATTCGGTCGGTAATAATTTCTTCCCGTTCGGAACGGCTGCGTTCCCTGTTTGCTTTTTCTCCGAGAAGGGTGGCAAAAAGCGTTCTTGTTTTTGCGCAAAGATTCTGCGCCCTCCGGATCTCTCGATGTAGCTCCGGTTGACGTACTCGTAAATGCATTTTCTCCATTTATTTTCACGCAGAGCACCCAAAGACTCCTGAGAAAACGCACAGCCTTTTCTGCATGTTTGGTGCACGTTTTTCAACGCGAAGCTCATTTGAATCTCAATGACACGCTCGATTCAGAGAACTTCTTTGTCCCGAGCTGGATCCGTTGGATCTCTCTGCAGATGATTATCGATTTTGCCGTTCGTTCAAGTCTTCATCGATACCTGTCAGCTAAATAAGATTATAAGGCTAGATCGAATTAAGCATCTGGAAAAACACGCTCGATACGTTAGCTATGTGTAGCTACCGACCACATTTAATGAATTTTTCTGCGCCAGCAACGGACGAACAAATTGATTCCGCACACCGCACGCTCTTTTTCGTCGGGCAGTCTCCCAGGCGAATACGTAGCGTTCGTGCAACTAACCGTTCTAGCTATGCTATATTGCGTTCATTGATGCTCTACCTCGCGCGGAGGGAGCTCTGAGTTCATCGTGTTCACAAATTTTTCCTCGTTTTTTTCCCTCCTCGGTGCTAAAAACGCTCGCTCCACGTTTCTAGAGCTTACACCTATATTTACATTATATCCTCTGCTAAAAAGCGAAGTGAGAGATGAATCTTCTTCTCGGGAGCATGAATCCGCTTGGCGGCGGTACGGCGGGTCACATGACGTAGAACTGGTTTTTTATCGACTTATTGATCCGTATAGGCGGCTTGGATAAGCTGACCGGTGGCGACAAGAAGGACGACGGCGATGCGGCGAAGACGGAGACCGGCGAAGACCCGGAAGTGATCGAGGCCCGTCTTGAACAGGAAGAACGCAGGAAGGAGAAACATCGGCGTATGGAACAGGAACGCGAGAAGATGCGACAGGGCATTCGAGATAAGGTGTTTTTTGTGCGAAATTTCGATTATTTTTAATTATTTTTTGCAATTTTGATTTTTTTTTCTAGTATAAAATCGAGAAAAAGGACGAAAATGCGGACATGATGGTCGAAGACGACGAGCCTGGTCGAATCGGCGCGTCGAAGCGAAAAACGCCCGAAGAGCTTGCAAAGGAGGGCGAAATTGACGACAGTACGCAAACGGACATTTTCCGCTACATCTAATCACTCTTCGGGGAAATTTCGTGCTTTTGAAGCGATGGCGAAAAGCTCTCGTTTTTTCCAGGTCCCATGGGAATGGCGAAGGCGTATTTGGATAAGGCGAAAACCGGCGTGACTGGTACGTAGGTGAATCGATGTTGACATCGTTGAATGGCATTTTTCGATGTCGAAAACTGCCTATTTTGAGGGATTAGGAAAAAATGTTGATATTCTTCATAAAATGTGATTCGAAATAGCGACCGTCGAAAAAAACATGCGTCGAATTGATTTTTCGAATCGAAACGAATCGTTATGCGAATTGAAACCAATAGACATGTCATGTATGCAAGCGAAACGGTTTTTTCAATTGAATAAAAGCAGTTTTGCGAATCGAAACAAATCGTCATGCGAATCGGAAAGAATAGACATGTCATGTATCGAATCGACCAATGGAAACAAATGGTTTTTTTAATTAATCGAAACGAATTGTTATGCGAATTGAAACAAATAGACATGTTATATATGCAATCGAAACAGTTTTTCGAATTGAATCGAATGGTTTTTTAATCGAAACAAATCGTCATGCGAATCGAAACGGAATATACATGTATTAAATCGAATCGGTTTTTCGATTTGTTCGATTCCAGTTTTTTCCAGCAAAGTTTCGACTGCATTTTTTTGCTTTTATTCGCCGCCAAACTTTCCGGATTTTTCACAAATTTTTATGCATTTTTCTACCGTCTCGCGAAAGTTGTCTTCGATTGCTACGTATGCGTATTTTGCTTCGCACTGCCAAACACCTGCTCCACAACTCAACAAAATAATCATAGGTGGGTTGTGAGACTTCGATTTGATTCGACTCTATTTCGAACTTCCTTTTGGGCAGGTTTCCAATTTGTCAGGCTTTAATTTTTCGTCCTATCTTCATGAACTTGTGGAGTGTGCAATCTGCTCATAATTTTAGGCGCTTTCGACACGGTAAAGGGTCTTCTCCCGTTCGGCAAATAGCTTTGATCACTCGACCTCCCCCCGGTTCGCACCATATAATAATCACACACATCGACCTTCTCGCCGTTTTCATGAAGCTCATCGTTCGCCGCCTCGTCAGCCCATTATCGCCGCAGTCGGCCGCGTTGCATTTGTACATTTTACGTTATCTATGTAGGCACCAACTACCTAAACTACTATCAGGTACCTCTACGTCTGAGCGAAGACAAACGTAGCACACAAGTGGCTCTGTGATAGTGTGCAAAAATTTTCGCAATGTTTTCTGTTAGCTCCAAAACTCGTTCGTAGGCTAATTTTAAGTATATGCAAAAAATAAATTTGAGGGCCAAGAGAGAAAACTTATAGGGCGAAGCTGCGATTTTTTGGAAAAAATATTACCTCAAAATATCGAACTTTTTTAATTTTTCAGTAAATTTCTTAAAAATTTTGATTTTTTCCAAGGGTACGGCGTGACCTTTATTATCTGATATTTTGGCCCTCTTCTCCCTCACGAGGCAGCACTCCATTTTAATTTTTGCGGGTTGTTCGCTCGTGTTGCCCGGGGATTACGGTACTCTCTTTCCACCTCATTGCTCCAAAGCCGTTCCCACATTTTTTGTAGATTTTCATGTCCAATTTCGATGAGATAATTAGACCCAGCGAGATCCCTGGAGCACTCGTGATGATGTGCAATGTGCATGCATTTCGTGTATGATATCATGTCTCAATCTACCGCTAGCTGTGCATTTGTGTACATATATCGTAGTCTCTAGACGTAGCCTTTTCGTAGGCGTAACCGGTGCAATGACGAGGTGTAGAGGATATTCGGTGTGCTTAGTTACCAAGTTTTAGCGCGAAAACGATTTGTCTTACATGTTTCTGTGTGCGTGTTTAAATGAAGTTTACTTCGAGGTTTCACAAGTCATGCAGCAAAATACAACGACCTTCGTAAATGCGCGCGAAAATTTGCAGTACATATCTTCATCATTTTTTCGATTTTCCAGAAAATTTCCATTTTTCGACATTTCTTAAATTTTCATAGTTTCTTCATAAAAACAGATTTTTATAATTTTTTCAATTTTCCAAAGAATTCAATTTTTTCAATATTTCTCTCTCTCAAATTCTCCCTTTTCTATTTTCTTCTAATTTTGTTATTTTTCCTGCAATTCTTTTTCAGATTTTCTGCAACTTATTTTTTCTTAATTTTTGGGTTTTTTCCCCTGTGGACAGAAAATTACAAGTATTCGCTGACATGACCAAATCAAGCCGAGAATACAGCAGCGCAAACGGCAGCAATATAGCAAGCATCAAGTGAATCTTTGAAGATCCCTGGAAATAGAGCGGAAAGTCAACGTTCTCAAAGAAATGTTCAGTAAAATTTTCCAAGCACTTTCTCGACAGCGCGCCGTCCAACTGGCTTCAAAAGCGTGAAATTCGCATCGACGACTCGGCTCAGTTGCTGCGCTTGGCTAGCGTTCAGCTGCACGAGAAGCAAAGAACGAAACGAGTGTCATAAAATGTTAAAAAGCGTGGGAAATAATTTATCGATTTTTCCCAAAGCCAAACTAAGATCACCTTATCGCCGAATCGATCGCAAACTTCGACAAGAACACGAACTAGAACGCTGCTCTTGCTCAAGTTCGTTCGACTCGCTTCGAGCCGGTCGACGACCGATGCGATTCGGTCGGAATCGATAGACTGAAAAAATCGCCGATAGAAAAAAGGAGAAAAAAAAAATCAATAAAAAAGACCCCATTTCCGCTAGTGAGCTCCAAATAGCACGCCTTAAGCGAATCGTCGTCGAACGTCGAAACGTCGATCGCCGCCACCGCTGCAATTTTTGTCGACGATTTTTCGCCGACAACCGATAACTGATCGTTTTTCGCTCGATCGACGAACACGAACGGTTCGGGTGGGGGTGACGTGAACGTCGTCGACGGCATCGCGTTCGCTGAACGAATATCGTTCGCGATGAGTTGGAACATGTTCTGAGAAGTCATTCTCTCTTTAAAGCGTAAAAAAACTGAAAATTATGTTTTATTTTTTTTATACGAAATCGCCACCAGAAAAGTTGCGCAACCGTAAAGAGCAGTATAAAAAAGTGCTCAGAAAATGTTGCCGAATTTATTACTGATTAACTTCAAATCAGCTTAGGAAATTAAAAATAGTTAAAAATTTTGAATATTTTTGGAGAATTGATCAAAAAACTCTGTTTATAAAATTTTGGTCTGCGCAAGCTTTTTTAGCGACGATTTTAGTGGGTGAGTCTCGGTTTTTGGCCAATTTCGGTGGGCCAACTTGTGCTCGATCTGCCTTAGAAACACAACTGTCAATGGACTCTCCGCGTACCGCACACAGGAAACGTGTTGACGAGCAAAAACAAACAGAAAACGACTAATTAGAGATGAAAGTGTACACTTTGAACAAGTTTCAGGTGTGGATCTACTCCCGACAAAGGCATTGCCGCCTGAACGTCGTTGGCAAAAGTGAAGCACCAGCCACCTCTCTAGGCTAGCGTTGCCTTTGTCAATAGCTCCACCGTGAGTGCTACGTAGCGTTCGATCAAAAATTGTTGACATCGCCGTTAATATCAGCAAACAAAACCATACTTTTCTCGAGTTAAAAAATCCCGTTATTATGAGTTCCTTTCTAGCAAATTTTTTACTAAAAATATTTTAAACTGAAAAAGATGTTCTCAAAAATTTCAAACGATTTCTACAAAAAGGGTTTCACCAAAAAAGCCTTGGAAAATATCAAAAAATTTTAAAATTGCAAAAAATTCTAAAATTTGAAATCTAAAAATTATAATTGAAATAAATAAAAATTTTCGAACGAACGCCAAATCTACCATCTACCACACTTGTTAGAATATAGATAGCCAGAAGAAAGAAAAAACAAAACAGAACCTACGCCTCTGAAGATCGACTACACGGGATAAAACGAGCAGCGCGGAAAGCAGCTCAAAAACAAGGCACACACTGGACAATCGAGGAGACCGTGTTGCTGATTGCTAAAGCGTTGGAAAGACAAAAAAGAAAATGCATAGAAAAATGAAACGCAGGCACAACGAAACGTCGCAAAGAAAAATATGCACGTTGATAATATCAGGCTAGAAGAGAGGCCGAGAACGCCTTCACCGCTCGTTCACCCACACGTATTCCCTGAAAATAGCAAAAAATGCATTGAAGCCAGAATCGGTAATGCCCCCTCGAGGTCGGGCCGAATCCAGGATTTTTTACCCAAATCGCAAATTTACATGTAAGCCCAACCTGCGTTGACTTTTTAGCCCGAACCTGAACCCCGAGCAGGCACGACGCTAGGTCGGTGGGTAGGGGCTGCCAAGCCAAATTTTTCCTCCGGCCCCAAAAAACTTCGGATCCCAGAATTCGCCGTTTCCCCGACAAATTTTTGTCACTTTCTATTGAGCGGATTTTGACTCCTTGGGGAAGGGGACGTCGCTTACATTTCTAGAGCAGAGACACGACTTTTCGGACAAAGCGCTTCGATCTTGTAGTGACATCGTTTGTGAACAACCGCTTGGCAATCTGCCAACACAAAAAACAACATTTTTTATTGTATGAAAACTATGAACCTCAGTTCACCGCGATTTTTTTTTCCAAAAAAAAGCAAATCCAAAAAACGCAAAATTTCACCATTTTTCCGCCATCCCGGAATCGCGGTAAAGTAAGGTCCCTAATAAAAATTACACAATCCTCGAAATGGAATTGAAACGATTTAAAAGCCCTGAACTGCTCGTTTCAATCACGAAAATTTAAGCAGAATTACTCGAATTTTCGCAAAGTTTGATCTAGAATTTTTTCGAAAATCGAACCAAAAATTACGCATAAAATTGTTTGAAAAATCGATTTCCGAAAAATATAAAATATTTTCACTTTTTTAAATATCGATTTTTAGCACTTGAACCCACCTCTGCACTGGTAGGCTTGTTTGCCGAGTCGACGACCGATATTGCGCGTGCAGACTGCGCACACCTGGGTAGCGCTAAAATAGAGTAGAAAAGCTAAAAATATGCAAAATAGTGAGCCTTTTCTCCAGACATACCCAGGCACATGTACAGCGCCAAAGGTGTGCTCGTTGAAGATATGTAACTTCTTGCCCCGTTTCATGAGTCGCTTCGCGAGCGGACTTTGAACCATGTTGGGCGGAATTAGATAATATCTGTTGGTGTGGAGTGATCAGCAGTGAGTATCGGTGTCATGTGAGTGTACTTACTTTTGAACATTATTCTCAACTACTTCTACGACTAGCGTTGACTGGTAGTAGACACTCTCGGCGCTCGCCGTCGAAAAGTCACTCGCTGAAAAGAGTCAGCAATGGAGACAATGGAAATAATATCCAAAAGTCGATCACATAACTTTTATTTATTTTATAAAATTTATTTATTATTTATTTTAATTTATTATTAATTATTTTAATTTAAAATTTATTTTTTTATTTAAAAATCTCTAAACATTATTTATTAAAAACTATTTTAAAAAATTATAATAAATATTTCGTTTTAAATCTTAGTTGCATTTTCAATTTAAAACTTATTTAGATTTAATTCAAAATATGCTAGTTTGAAAAATAACTATAAAAACCTTTCTTCGCCAAGAATGCATCGAACGCAGTGTACACTTCTTACCGCTTTGGCGCGTCTCCGAGTGGTCACGTGACGGTGGCATCGAGCTCGACCTATAGTGGCCGCCCGTCGTTGGCCGATATGTCGGATGATCATCGACCCCAGTGGGTACCGTCAGCTGATCAACAGCTGACCTCGTCAAGAGCTCATGATTCGACGCACTCGCCGACGACGGCGCACGTTTCGGACGATGCAAGCGTGTTCGCAGATCGGTGAAGAACGAACGCGAACGTTTCGCAAAGCTGCTTCGAACGCCCGTCGATGAAGGTGCTGCCGAAGGGACGTTCGGCTGGCGTTCACGTGCACGGCCTAAAGAACGGATTCGTGAAAACAAGCAGACCGGTGGATCCCCGAAGTGCATCCTGCCTACTAACAAAAAAACACACGCGAGAACGGCCCGTGGCCACGCTCAAACGCTATACTCCCGGGTTTTAGTTCTAACGTCAAAATATGCTATTTTACGCAGTGCATTTACTGAAAAAAGACAAATGGGTAAAAACGCGGCAATTGTTTATAACAAATGATAGAATGCCTTTCTAGAACATGTTCTGCAACGCGCTGGAACAATATGGAACAACTTGGAACACTCTGGAACAGCTTCGGACACAGTCCACTAACTTTCGATTTTTGCGAGGGGGAGAGGGGTAATCTTTGTTCGGCCATATAGTTATCCTTTTACTTAGGTGCTGCGCGCTCCAGGCAGAATGGAAAATCGATTTTATTGATTTTTATCCCACTACCTCGATCAGGTTGCTGCTGTTCCTTCACAGGTTGTGTCTGTGTCTGTGGCTGCGTCACTGCAGCTGCTGGTTGCGCACTGGCGTTTCCCGTCGTAAGCACGCCATCAGCCTGCGGAGACTGCGTCTGCTGCTGTTGGGGATCTTGAAAGTACTGCGAGACAGACCTGGAATGAATCAAAGAATAACTCAATCGACCAATCGAAAAAGAACACCGTCCACTGCTCGACTGAAAAATGCTCACTTTATCATCACCGTCGTCTGCTTCGTCGGCGTCACATGCGCGGAATCGGGCAACTGAATTTGTCCACTCGCGGCAAGGGGACGAACAGCTGTCGCCGTCTTCGTTGTGACCGTGCCATTCTGTCGCTGTTGTTGCTGTGCAGCCGCGTAGTTCCGTGCCTCGACGGCGTCCATGAAGGCAAACTGTAAGAATCGAAACTTCGAACAAGAACGAAGTCGAACCTCGCAGTGAATACCTCAACGGTGAGTGTTCCGCTAACTGGATCGCTCAGGTAAGGGCGTGACTGAAGGGTAAGCACGTGCGATGTCGCTGTCGACCGTCGGAGTTCATCGACGCCGACAATTGCGAGACCGAGAAATCTCGCTAGAAGGGAAACGACGATCAAGCTAGGTCAAATTGATACCGGAGACTCGGAATGCGGTTCTTTGCTATCGAGACTGATAACGTGGATGGTGCAACCCAGGCAATATGCAAATTTTGAACAAAACAACTCGCTTTTTGGACCCCTCCATCTTTTGGCCACCCTTCCGATCCTTCCACGTTCGACCCCCTGAGGGCCCGAGTTTAGGGGAAGGCTGACCATATATACTACTTTGGGTAGTATGATAGTGTGCTTTTCACATGGAACTAGCCATTTGGCAAGTTTTGTCAAAATTTCAGCACTAGTTTTATCGAGATTGGCTGAATTGATTTTGGATTCCAAGCTGTCAAAATGATGTCTGTAATTTTTCTGACATTTTGACATATTGGCATCCAAAATCGGCGCAGCCGATCTCGAGAAAACTGATTCTGAAATTTTGACAAAACTTGCCAAATGGGGAGTTCCATGTGAAAAACCCAATACGATCGTGTGTTTACCATGAATGTCCTTGGAAGTAGCGCAGAAGTGAGAAGTCCAACAATGTCGTCTGGGGTAAATTGCACTATCGATACCATTGTTGTACTTCTCACCTCTACGCTACTTCCATGGACATTCATGGTAAACACACGATACTTTCCGTGGCTGCACATGTAGAAAGCCGTCTATCAAAAATGTTATGTTAGTTTTTGTGTTTATGTGTTAAAATACTACTTTTCGGTGATAAGGTGATAAACTTATGGTCACCCTGTTAAGGGGTATCCCGCTTTAGGGTACCCTCTGGGAATGCGAAGTTTCAGAACCCGGTAACGAAAGTTAAATCAATACGAATTAATTTAATTTAATAAAAAATAACTCCCACTCACGTTCAGTGTCCTTATTCCTATCGTACATCTCGAACAGAATCTCTTCGCTCTTCTCACTCAAATCGCTAAAAAACAATTTCTCTAAAACCCCAAAATTGCCTCTTCTAGAACGCACAAGAGAAAGTGTTCATCCCAGAAAGGATTCGCATTCAACCCCAGCGTCGTCTGATGCTTCTGCGACGGTTCATCTATCTCGATGACGACAAACGGCTGCTGTGGTGATGATCCCGACTCCGCATCAGCGGCGAGCTTCTGCGCCTGGATGACCTTTATGAGCAGCTTCGACGAAGCACCGTTAGCTCCGCCGGCCGCGCGTGCCGGATAGGCGGAAGTGAGCCGACGAAAGATCTCCTCTACTTCGCGCTCGTCGTGCGCTGCGGGGACCGCTCGGGGACCGGCTGTAGATGTGGTGCTGTGGTGCGAGGAACCGCCGATGCTTATGGGAGAAGGCTGTTGCTGTGGTTGGGAAGGGGTGACGGAATTGGATGAACTTGATGACGAGAGGCTAAGATTTGTGACGGCGGTGAGGAAGCACTTTTTGAGGGTCTCTTCGACGAGGCGACCGTCGACGCAGTCTTCCTGCGAGAAAAAAGAAGTTTGAGAAATGCAGGTGAAGAAAGAGATATCGAAGAAATTTTAAAAAATCGAAAAATCTAAAAGTGAAAAATCGAAAATTCAATAACGTGAAAAATCGAAAATTAAAAAGCTAAAATTTGAAAATTTGAAGAAATTCATTTTTTTAAATCGGAGAAATTTTTTTCGATCCAAAATTTCAATTCTTCCACTCCAATTCTTTGTAGTCATTCCAGGATGGGGTATGGGGCGAAGCCCCCACCTAAACGCTTAGGACCACTTTTAATGTTCGGAAGTAATTTTGGAGCTTAAAAATTTGAATTTTGGATCGAAAAAAATCGAAATTTAGGATCACGAAAATAATCGTCCTTGCCAAAAAATTGAAAATTCGAAAGTTTGATAAATTTAATAACTCGAAAAAACTAAATACTCAGACCCGGTTGGACCTACTAGCGCCAGATTGTCGAACGTCTGTAGCTCAAGATTGAAGTCCGGACGTCCATCAAAACAGCCCATCACGAAGAGCTCGTTCGTGATGCAAGCGATTCTACACTGGACCTACGAAGGAGAACCAATATTCTAGTCGAATATCGTCCCGACAATCCGTGCAGCTTACCCCGCCCTTCAGGTCGGTGATAAGCGCCTCGTAGTTAGTCACCCGAAGGCCACCCTCGTTTGGCAGATGTTGAGAACTGACCAGTCGGACCACAAACTTTGGCACCGAAATTGACGCTCGTATAGTCTAATCGATAACTGGTAATCAATAACGATCAAGAATTCCCGTTTTGCCTCGCTAACAGCGCACCAAATGGTCACGTGGACCTGGCTCGCTTCGAATGTTGGACAGGATTGGCGGATTAGCACCGGCGCCGTCGTCTAGCAGTGCGGACGTCGCAGTGACCTCTTCGAATACGAGGTCGCAGCCAGTCTGCAAAGTCGTGAGAAATTCGGTGTCCTGGCCATTCGTACAAGATGGCGTATTTTATTGCAACCTGCCTGGAGCGCGCAGCGCAGAAAAAAGGATAGCTATACGGTCAAACTGAGATTACCCCTATCCCCCTTATGCCCCAACCGAAAAAGCTAGCGAGAAATGTCTTTTTAACCCATAAAAATCACGTGACAGGTTAGACCCTTCTCGGGGTTTTGCCGCTCTATTTCTAGCGTACTAATTTCCCATCTATATAACTATTTCGTAACGTGTTGCCTCTTAGAGTACTGTTTCTTAATTTTGTTATTTCATTGCATGATAGCCGCCGTTTATGGGTAAACCTAAGTTTTAACGCTCTCCCATTGGTCCTAATTTTATGGGGTAAAAAGAAAGTCGTCCCAAAGCTAGTGGACGGTGTGAGTGACTCAACTTGCCAACGCTAGGGGGTTCGCTTGGACTTTGCTTCTGTGCAGGAAGAGGAAATGTGCGTTCAGACGGCGCGAGGCTGCTAGCTAACTTCAGTATTCGCACGCCCCTTCCGGGGGCCGACGGACGGCTAGCCATGTTGTCGTCTATTGCGTATCATCAATGAGAAGCTCGCGGAATTGTGCAGCCTGTTCCTAGGCGGGCGTACTATTCTGCTTTACGACGATGCAACACTCGCTAGCTACCACACGTCGTTAAAGCGAAAAGCCCTACGCGCTTGCTCTCAGTGCGAAGAAACGACTGCGGTTGAAGATCGCACGACGCCGTGCCCTGCTAACGATGATGGATGAGAGCGTTGTGATGCGCACACTCGCGCATACGTGCGTAACAATTTTGAGCGATGTGCATTCTCGTCCAAGACTGGCTTCTGTCTCGAGTTAGCTCAACGTCGTGTAGGCTCGTCGTTCGCGATTTAATGAAGAGGTAGCATTGTGCTTCGTCGACGAAACTAGACTATGATACGCGTTTTTGATCTGACCGCTTTGCCCAGACGACGATTTAGCGATCATGTGTCTTGGAGCTTACGGTTCGGAAGGATAGGCGGCGAATTTAGGGGTCGTAAATGGCAAGAGCATTGACAGACGCAACAAAATCTGCTTGATGGACTGCAGTTAAAAAACTGAAGATTCATGATATCGAAAGTTAGGGAAATAGTCGGAAAAAATGGTTGGGGAAACGGGGGATTAACATTCTTAATGGGGCATACGGGGAACGGCCGGAAGTCGGGAAAAATTGGAAGTTACCCCTTATACCAACAAGTTAGTCGCGAAAATCGAAAGAAAAGAGCCAGAACCGACGAGGATAAGACGTTTCAACATACATTGTTAGGGTTTTCTGGAGATTATGAGCTCGGACCTCGTTCATAGGGCTTTGTCCAGGCCAATGCTGTGGACTCCGCCTCCCAAATCGTCAGGAACTCCGTGTGAAAAAATCCTTCCTCCCTGCACTTTGCACATATCCACGATTAAATACTCAGGCGCTCAATTCGACAAGTGCATCCTGCTTATGGGAAAAAACGTGCACATAATGTTTTGAAGCAAAAGAAAAAAAGCAGCCACGATTTGTCAACCTATACCACTGCGTTTTTCCTCGCTCTCTTCCACAAGTTTTTTCGGGGGCTTTGCCCTCCCCCAACCCCGTACCACTGGCAAGTTGCTCACACGGTCCGTTAACTGTGTCAGTTGAGGGATAGGATGGATAAAGGGGTAATCTGTTTGACCGTATAGCTATCCTTTTGCTTACCGCTGCGCGCTTTAGGCAAGATCCAAAAGGAGCTAGATATCACGTGACAACCTACTAGACGCTAAGGCCTACACCCTCTGAACGCGTTCAGAACGCACAGAACATTGACACTTGGGAACATGTTCTAAAACGCGCGTGAAGCGGAAACTTCGATTTTGGTGTGTTCACGACACTTATAAATTTTCTATAAAAATGCTATACAAATGTTGGGCGCACTCTTCTAGTGCCGGGCTGTCCCTCAGAGACAAGCAATGTCACTTGCCATGCTATCTAACGTTTGCGACCTCATCGTACCGTATGTGCCACCTTCTTCGACGCCTCGTTAAGACTGCGAACCCAGCTGCTAACGAACTCGGGCGTCGTCCGATAGTGCCGATATAACCAGGCGAGCAACTCGTTCAGCCACTCGGCGCCCTGCTGGCCCGCTGCCATCTGGAGCAGCTGTGGTGGGGGAGCGTCCACCGAAGGCACATCCTGGCTCTTATTGTACGCCGAGAAGACAGACGGCGGCGACGTCGTCGACGATCTCGACGTGCCCATCAGCGAGAGCTTCGCCTGCGCCGCGTCGACATCGCGCTTGGCGTTCGAGCTCGCCGTCGCTGTCTGCGGCCACAGCTCGAGCATCTTCTGGACGAGAACGTAGAGAACGCTGGCGAGCGCAACAGCGCCAAGCAGGAGCCAACTCAACAAGTCCATGACGGGATTGACGACGACGTCAACGATCATTTAGCGTCTTTTGATTGGCGGCTTTGTTCGCACCTGCAGAGGGTTTTATCGGGGTGTACTTTGTGGTGCTAGAAGCGTTCCTTTACGAACTGCGACTTATAGAAGAAAAAAACTCGCAGTTGTGGGGGCTCACGATAAACCAAATGTAGGTGCCAAGATTTTAAGTTTAAGGAATTTTCAATCGGCTTTATTCGTGCGTGAGACGTCGTTTGCCGCAGCTTATTCGATGGCAGTCAAGCAAATAGCACATGTAGTGATACTTTATGCTTGAGTAAAGTGCAGCTAATCAGGGTTAGCGCCAAAATTTGGCGCACCTGGCAGAATGCAACACAACCTTGGGTGCCGGGCGAAGCGAAATTTTGTCACTTTTCGTCTTCGAAATGTGAAAATTTTAAATTTACCACTTCTCTCCGTTTTTCCAAGGGCGCCCGTGGCCGCCCTGCTGTGGAAAGGGCCTGGCGCGAACTCTATTAAATTTTAGTTACTGCATGCATAGTATCCGGATTAGACTTTGAATGGCTCGTCCTTCAGCCCAATTCCTTTTGTGAGACAAAAAGCGGCGGTGGCTCCATATAGCCAGTTCGCTGAAGAAGGATATCGCATGGACGGTGGGTGCATCGCATTTCGATTCTAGTATTTGAAGCGGTGTTGTCCAACGTACCTGCCCATAGTTCTGCCTCCGCTTACTTTCACCAGCTCTGTCATAAACACAGCACCAAAGTAGCAGCGGGATTACGATAGCTGCTGCTGCAGACGAGCATACAATCAAAACATGTGCTCACTTGGGAACACGCGATATTCGCCTATCTAAAAACATGTGGTCAGTTTCACATTTTCAAAGAATAGAAGAAAAATGATAGACCTATCAAAAATGTATAAAACTTTGGCTAAATCTATCATTTTTCTTCTATTCTTTGAAAATGTGAAACTGCCCAATGATTGTGAAAATGCTGGTTTGCTGTAAAGAGCAACGGTACTCAGGCCTATCGTATATCCAATAAGTCGGTCCTTCGATCGGCCAGTTTTGACTAAATTCACTTGCCAATAACTTTGAATGTGTGAACCTTAAAACCCAGATGAAGATATCAGAGTGTCACAAAACGGGATCCCTCACAAAACATCGAGGCTTTCCAAAACTGTTTTGATTTTTGTTATTAGTTTACGCGTTGCAGAGTTATTAGCAAATCCATTTTATAAAAAAACTTGCTAATCGAAGCCTCACTTGCTGGACCGGGGTTGCGTAACACAAACGAGGCGACAGGCGTTGGCGGAAGCGCCAAACGGTGTTCCACCGATATAGTTCTACCACCCGATCCGAAAAAATTAAATTAAATTTCAACTAAACTAATTAAACTACGATTTCTCCTCGAATACTGCGCCAAATTGAATTCTTTTTACCTGGACAATGCTCAGAAAAAACTCGCTCTTTTAGACGGTAGCAACATCATGGTAAACGGTGACACACGTTTTTCGGTACAAAAAGTTAAAGTATAACTTTTTGAAAACATCCGTTACATGCCGGCCTGAACGATAGATAGCGATAGAGATAGAGAAATAGATGTTTGAAATTGTAGTGTCTGCGACTTTAGTTCCACTCTCGTACGTACGCTTACACTACACTATAATCGATCGACTATCGATCGGTGTACGCGCCAGGCATATCTGTTATGTGCCACGCGCAGGCCAACTAGCGAGCGAGCTGCGCACTGATTAGCTGGCCTGCGCACGTGTTTAATCCTTGTTTCGGATTCGGTGGTAGAATCAAACCGGCGGAACGCTGTCAGGCGTTTCCACCAACGCCTTTCGCCTCGTTTGCGTTATGCAACCATATGATAGAAAGCTGTTTGCACGTTACGCACTGAAACCATCGATAGCACACCAGATTGGTCTCAGTTAGGTAACAAATCAATGCACGAGTTTTCAACGGGTACTCGTATCGATTCAGCGCCTGAGGAAAGCTACTAGCACTGAAGGCAGTGTTCACCTGCTCAAGCACGACCGCTTTTCCTAATTTTGTTTTTAAAAACAAAAACCGTTGAGCCGCCTCGACAGTAAACCATGGGCCGGCTGGAATGTGATCAGATAAGAGACGTCTCAAAATTTAAGTACATAGTTCCTGTCTGCGCTAAAGATGCACAATTTCTTAAAGTCGACTTCACAGAAGTTCACAGAAACGAGAATTTTTAAGCAAAATACCGCTAAGTAATCAGTGAATGAAGTGACGCGCAACCACGATTGTACGAACTCGTGAAGTTCATCTGTACGTAATATCATTCAAGCCATCCGGGTGGCGCTAAACCAATTCCAATCACAAAGACAATGCTGACCAAAACAGCTCACGACGTTGCGCGCTTAACCCGCGATTCAGTTGCCCACTGATACGCATTGCGATCCAAGTGCGACTTCGACAAAAGGATCAGCTAATCGCATGGTGACAGTACCGTCGTACGCTCGTCATCGCTTCGAGATACTTTTGCGCAAATAGCTCCGTGCAGAGCTTCCACGGACAGGGATTCTTTTGCTTGTCTAGAAGATTATTCGCCGTTGACGCTGATTTCCCAGCTAAGAGGACACGTTGCATGTATGACGTCACAACTGGAGGGCCATTCGGAAATATTTTTGTACCCTTGGCAAGTTTCTTCTTAAACTACTTCCAAAAGTCGATCTGCCGCAAACTTTTTGAACGCGTATACTGAAACGAAGGGCAGTTTTAAAAAACCGAGATTTTTCCTGCCATTTTGACGTCTTCACTTTGGTAAGAAGTTGAGGTGTTTAAAAGTTCTGCAAAAAAGACGACATTGAAGAATTTGCCAATGGTAGAGAAATATGCTTGAACGGTCAGCAAGTCATTTTTCGACGTGAAGTCATATGTGCACGTTCCCTGGCTTTGGGCCAAAAATACCCAATGCCTTCTTGGAAATTCGGGCTTTGATGCATTTTAATCGTTCGTCGAGTCTAGCGGCTGACTCGTTAGCCGTCTCGTCGGCGACCTGAACTAGAGCAGCAGACTCGTCGGATATCGGTTGAGCCAGTCGCCGCCACTGAAAAAATCATTGTCATTTATTGCATCCTGCCTGGGGCACACAGCGTGGAACAAAAGGATAGCTATATGGTTGCACAGGGATTTGCCCCCCTCCCTTTGGTCCTCCTTTGGCTCTCCTCGGACAAAAGTCAGCAAACGTCGACAGTATACTAGTACACTGTG
>JAQGBB010000834.1:0-16237 GCA_034691745.1 Prismatolaimus dolichurus
CATGAGGACAGGGTAGAGCAGGGTGGGTACCCCCTGGCTCGGCAGGAGGAGGCCCCTCCCGGCGAGCCGAAAGAAGAAAAAGTTTTTCGCCGCTCGCGGCAGTTCTAACAACCACAGGATTTTACGTTGTGCTGTGCGATTTTTGTGATCTAGTGGTCCAGGTTTGCAGAGCTTGACGAGAGAAGTAAAATGAGGACAGCGTAGGTGGGAGTACTCCCTCGCTCGGCCCGCAGGAAACAAGTGAGAAATTGTGTGAAAAATTTATTTTCCTCACGATATCGACTCATAGCGCCATTGAGGCTAAATATTGAAGTGTTGGTTTATCTACTGGCGATCAAGAAACTCGTAGCACCACTGCGAGACCACTCACTTTATGACGCTGCCATGTCGCAGTACTAGGCGCACTTTGTCTTTGAGAAAATCGATGGGCGTTAACCTTCTTAGTGTGTTAGTTTGTCGAAACATTTTATGCCTTAAGTCCCGAAAGCTTAAGCTGGTCCCGAAAAATAAAGCTCATCGAGAGGAGCTCGAATACAGCCTCCTTTTTGGCTGTGCTATGTTTTTACGTTGAGTTATAAGCTTTTGAATTTTCGAAGCATGCGTTTTTGGCACTATCGACCCTGTTCTCCCTGAAGAAGTTTGCTCACTCATGCCTGATTTACGATGAGATAGATAGTTCTACTTGTTCGCGTAGTCGACTCGTTTTTAAAGGTGTTGTGATAATATTATGAAATTTCCTTTCGGAGGCGGGGGTACGGTAGGAGGAAGACAGACGGTGTTTACGTCTGCTGCGGTCGAAGAGACAGTACTGCTGTTTTTTAAAGAACCCTGTAAGTCTAAAAATGCAGTTTTGAGAAAAATCGTTTTTAATGTTCCGTTTCATGGAGGCGCAGTGCGTTTGCGATTTCGATTTATTTAGCTTGACCAATGGGACGTGCTTGCTGAAGTCTTCTGCCAATCCCTATAACGTCGGCGGTGTAATGGGCTACCGTGTGGCCACTTTTTTGACATAACACTGCAAGTCGATTTACAGCTTTTTAAGAAAAAGCATCAGTGAGCACGTAGCGCGGAGGCGAAAGTATAGCGACGCGGTGAAGCATTGCATGGATTTGTTTGCCCTTTTGACGCCACCTACCTCACCATCTCTTTAGTTTTCTCTCGGACGAAAGTCAACAGAGGTGTGTGCTACATCATGTCCTGCGTCAACATTGTTTTGACGATGCCAGAATATTCCAAGCTTTCCAGAATGTTTCAGTGTTCTAGAACGTTTTCCAGAACATATTCCAGAAAATTTAGCATATTTTTTAGAGGTTACTCCGGAAAAATTCGAAAATTTTTTTATTCATTTTTGTTAACATTTAAAACGCACTTGCGGCTTAGTCGATCACGTAGCTCCACAACCAATAGCACGCTCTACTTTTAGGTACGCTATTTCTAACGAGTCACGTTTGAGCATGCTCGTCGCTGCTTGTTTTGTTTTTACCCAACGTTCGGCAACTATAAGCGAATCACAGTAGTGTTCGTTTGGGATCCCGATCCCGGATCCCGGTATTGTGAATGCCAAACCATTCGCGATCCGGGATTAGAAATCATGGTTTTTCAACCGACAATTTCGTCATGGTAATGCAATGGAATGCCATTACCATCACGGAAATTTGAGAAACACGGCGAGTGAAAGCGAGCCGAGGAAATGTTAGCTTTTTCATCGAAAAGCCTGTCAATTGACACTACTTTTTCGTTCGAGCATACCTCCAATTTCGGGGACCCTTCTACTAGAATCACTGTTGATTATTCTATAATTCAGAATTGGCAGCTTCTGCAGTCATTTGCAGAAGAAATTCTAGTAAAATCGTTGATCGTAAATGCAGTCTGCGCCTTCCGTTGGTGGTAGGACGTCAACTGGGCCGGCAAGGTAGCACCTCGATCTCTTTGTTGACATCATCGAACCAAGAGATGCGTCAAGAAACCAATCCCGGATCCCGGAATCGATTTTTGCCAACCCCGATCCCGATCGCGACTTCGTGAAAAAGTCAATCCCGAACGAACACTAGATCACAGTAGCGTTTGCGTTAGCGCGGTTGCACCCTTGGCAAACATTTTGATGCATGCCACACAGTGAACCACCAGCTTCGACTTCCCATCGGAACGGCTTGAGTTTGTTCATGAAGTTTCGATATTGCCAAACGGCGATAAAGGTACTGTAGGCCAATGAGAAAAATGTGTGATAGCGCAAAAACGCTGCCTCCAATCCAAAAGCGTATAAAAAGCAAGACTAGACGAGCAATCAAGTGCAAGGTTTAAACGACACGCCATTGATGTCATACCCATTGATCCACCGATGATTGCGAGAACAGGCTCGATGTCCGAGTAGAGGAGAGACTTCTTGAAATGTGTGCGTGAGCTGTCGCTCTCGTGGACAAGAATTATCTCATAGTGGTCCATTTTTCCTGAATTAGGCACAAGAACCCGCTCGAAATTATGAACGCCTATCAGGCAGCGTTCCTTCCAGGCGCAAATTTCCTTCAAGCAACGCTCAGCGTGAGATCGTCCACCTGTGCTATAAACTCGAAGGCACTCGAGCGTATTGTTGCTGAACGCTGCTCTAACTGCCCCGAGGCTCTGCTCTGTGTCGTAGGAAATCGACTGATACTTGCACTTTTCTAACAAAAACTCACTGAAGCACTGTCGTTCACACTCGAACGCCGAATCGTCGTTCGAGCACGATTTTCGTCTCAAGTTTGGCCGCTCGTACACTTCGCTAGTGAACGAAATGTGCACATAATTGATCATGTAGAGTTCACGCAGAGCGTCGAGCCGATAAACGCCGAGCGCACCTCTGTCCGATTGACGAAGGAACGACTCGGCGCCATAGTTTGAAAGATAGACCTGTGTGGATATCTTGTTGGTTTTCGCAGAGGTGAGAAACGTTGAAGGGGGAGGCTGAAACGATAAGTTGATACGATCTCGGCAAGTCGTCTTGAAAGCAAAACAAACAGATAGGCCCCGATGCGGTGCGTAGGGTCCAAGCCAACGGTGGTTCTCCTCCGCGCACCCCGAGAGCTCGGGGACAGACTTAGTTGACGATGTGTTAGGAAGAAGCGATAGATAAAATATGTGACTATAAGCACAGATAGCGTTGCTTAGAGCGCTCGAGAAGTTCTGTAGGCTGTCATTGTCGGCGCAGCGTAGAAGATCTCTGCACCGCAGAAAGAGATCTGGTTCGCGGTCGACTTTTTTGTTTGAGAAAAAGACAGCCTGTTCCAGCTCCATGAGAGTGTGCAGGCAATAGACGTACGCTCGATATCGACTGGCTTTCTCTCCATGGCAATCTCCTGGGATTGTAATAGGCTCTTTTAAGGGGTCCATGAGAAAGCACCAGGTCTGATTCGTGAACTCGAAGCGCACGTCCGTGAAGGTAATGTCGATAGAAGTCGTCTCGTTGACATAGTCGGTCACGACGATGGCCGTGTCGTAAAGCTGCATCGCGAAGCAGAGAGCTAAGCATACGTAAGCGAAGACTTTCGCACTAGCGTTAGAAGGAATTGTCGTGTCACTGAAGTGGAAATAGAAACTTTCGGACGCTGATGGTTGTAGCCGACTAGCTTGAGGCTCAACGTTGCTGTCTGCGAAAGGTACGACTTGAGTTTTTCTTCGCCATTTGCTAGCAAGGCGTCGCAAACTCGAAAGCCACAAATGTAGAACGTAGACTGTGACACAAAAACCTGCGTCAAGTGTTAATGATTGCGTTCTGAATCGACTTTTGTTTTCGCGAATTTTCAAGTTTACGAGTAATAGTTTCTAGCTTCCGTTATTGATTTGCTCCAGAGGTCATGCAAAAATCACGTGCGCGAGTAAGGGTGGGTGGGCATCCCCAAAAGCGCATGCAAACGCACAAAATAACCAGAAAGTGGGGTGTAGATAAACAATTTTCGAACTTTTGATCGATTTTTAAATTTTCAACATCACTAAATTGAAAGTTTTAATAAATAGGCTCTTGAGGAAATTCTTTCCAAAATCAGCTTTTTTGTATAAAATTTGTAATTTTTTTGGTTGCAAACGTTAAATATTTTCAAAACGTTCTTCTTTTTTCGCTGGAAAACTTTGCAAAGATATGCAAGATTTTTTATCCCCCTTTGTAAGCCTTTAACTACCAACCACATAGTGTCTGAACTGCATGCGGGACACAAACTTCGTCTCTGCATATCGGATAATGCGTGTTCCTGTAGTAGTGCTGCTTGCTGCAAAAAATGTCGTATATGGTCTAACCGTCTTCGGGCTTCAAACTTATTTGGTCAAAATTTTGCAGGTAAAAAATAATTTTTCGGGGGGAGGAGTAATTTTCGGAAAGATATCACCACGCAAATATAAGTTTTTCCGAGGGGGCTGTGCGCCCAAGAGCACGTGCTCAAGAAACGATTCGGTCAAAAGCGCATGAATACGCATGAGGGGATGAAGTGTAACACCGCATTTTTTGCGCACATGCCATTGCATAACTTCTAGTGATTTTTTGTGGGCCGAAAATCACTGATAACTTCCTAGTTCGCAAAGAATGCGCAAATTTGACAGAATATTTGATTAAAAAACCCTATAAATCAAAAGGTTCTTGACGTCTGAAAAACAAAGGGCCTGTAAAAATGTGATCATACGTAGAATTTTGAGTGCTAATAAATATATTGTCAGCTAATCGGAATTTTAGGCTCAGATGGACTGAGCCAAATAAAGCGCGGCTCAGATTACCGGCTCAACGTACAGTACAGTTAAAAAACTAAAGGATAAATAATCAGTACTGCTCACCGACATGAAAACAAGCGATGTATGACGCTCCTGTCCAATTTCCTGTGATAGAAATCAGGCTTGAAAAACTCATAGGTTTGAAAAAAATGTCCAAAATGCACGTAATGAACCGCAAATGACGAAGGCGTGAAAGTGGCACGTCCTGTCCCTTGTTTTCCGATACTAGCCCTGGATATCGCGCAACTCATTTCTCTAATAACACTATTGTCTTGATCGTTCCCGGCATTTCCAGAAAATTTCCAGCTTGCCAATGGTAGTTGTACACAGTCAATCAGCAACAATTTTGTTAAAAACCTCACGTCCTTTTTGAAGATTTCCCGAAATTTCCAGAACATTTCCCACTTGCCAATGCACGACGCATACAAGCAGCCCGCCACGTCGCCCTATCCCAAGGGGCTAAATCCTATTGGCTTCCTACTGGGGCCCACGGTTGGCTGACCGAACGGGCGGACGGTAGTGGCGTGGGGAAGGTAAAGAAACTGCGGTTTATATGAGTAAATGCATGAACGTATGGGTTACAAAACCGTGGAAAATTTGGAAAAATCTTCGTTATTGTTTTCGTTTTTTAAGTCTGACCAAAAATTTTTTTGGGAAACATGAATAGCGTTGGCAGCAGTCAGACCATAGATGAATCTTACCCAGAATACTTCCAACAGTGTAGGCGAACACGCTACTGTCCATAAGAGGAGTTTCTCTGAAGACGCAGTCGTATGTCTGCCCAAATCGGTGCGCGTAATAGTGAACAGTAATGACCCTGCTGGTACTTGCTTTAGCCGGAAACCGACAACTATACGCCATGGCCTTGTGCGAAACTATTGTTACACTCGCTTCGCGCCGACACCAAGACTGTGCGCAATCGTTGAGGCACGTTTCGAGAAACTCGGGCTTAGTCAACTCGAGCTTTCTGAAGCATTCCCTTGACACAGTTGGCACTTTATTGTCAACCCTTTTTGCTGCTGCTCTGTGTTGACAAAACGCGTCCTCTAGGCTGCCTGCTGACTCCAAGAGGCTGCAGTTGCAGACATGCTCAACGTATAATGTGGCACATGTGAGAGCACAGGCACGATGAGATTCGTTCGCCCAAACAGGGTCCCTGCATGGTTGTGCCCCGGCTCGCTGAAACTTGTGGAAAATCGGCATCCTCTTCAAGAGGCGAGCCTCAAAACAGCGCACTGGCGTTGCCGCATTGATGTAGCCCACAAAGCGAGGTAGGCTTGCATCTCTAACGTAGTTTCGACCGAGTTGAAGCCAAAAGGTTGCGTTTAGCGGAAAAGCGCCGAGCACACTCAGCGACATGTGCGCAACATCCGGTTGGATTTTTCTCATCAACTCGACGGGAAGCATTAAGTGGAAAGCTTCAAAAGACTTCAACTGACTTCGCTGAACGTTTGATTTTTTGCAGATTTTGTGAGAGTCAATTCGACCGCGTGGGTGTCGAATTTCTGGAACAAGCATTCGACAAAGCAGGACAGCCACTGTTTCATACGCTCTAACAAATGAGACTTTGTTTTTGCTAAAAATTTCGAACGTTTCTTTTAGCGAAGTGGTAGCGAAGTAACTTCTCCTCAGCTTGTGTGGCTCAAAGCTCTGTAGAAGGTCTATGCGCAGCGATCCCTCCGCGTACATGATTTTCTGAACGAGAGCGAGCGCGAGTGTAAAACCGCCCTTGGAATCTACTGGCGGAAGGATACTCTCGTCGCTCGAATTCCACATGTGAAGGGGATAGTGGCGAGTGAACACGTCTCTTGCGTCGAGCTGGTCCAAACTGCCGATGAGCTGGTCGCTGATTAAAAAGCAAAAGTAGCCAAAGCTAAAGTTATAGTAAGGCTGTCGCAACAAGCTTGTCTCGATCAAACTCCTTTCCTCTTTGTACACTGTCACCGTATCCCACAGATCGCTTACCGTCAAAACAGTAAAGGCAAAGAGCAAAAATCCAAAAATCAACTTCAGTACAGAGCTGTTAGTGGGCGAAACTACTGATTGTGGCCCGTGGATTGGCGTGCTCGTTGCAAAGTACCGGAAACGCGTATAAATGACACGAAAAATTGATGCAACGATCCGAACGGACTTTCTCAAAATCAGTTGGAAACCCGATCTTACAGAGGCCACTAGCTGGACGCGGCGATTAGAAATTTTCTCCAATTGATACCCATCGTTTTAAGGAGAGAAGAACGCTGGATTTGCTGCTGGGCGCTGTTCGAAACAGCAGCTTTCCTTTTTTGCTTTCGCTGGAGTAGCATACGGAGATATGGCTATAAAAGACTGCGATTGTTACGTAGCGTTCCCGAGAAGTTGTCAAGAGAAACCGTTGAAAAGATCTTGTCAGTCAATAGTTGCCGTGAAACGTCCACTGCCGAGTGTTCAAAACTGAGTGATATGCAACATCGACGCGCGCATGCAGAGATGTTCATTTACGGAAAACTCCCAACCTAGGAAAACTCCCAACCACATTTCAAACAAAAAAACAGCAAAAAAGAATAGTAGCCTTTAGACCAGTTTAAGTTTTAACACAGTATCAACGTGCTAGGGTAAATCCCGCACCGGCAACATCGAAAAGCCTCTACGATGTGAAGTTTCCGGAAGCTTATCAATACATTCGCAAGTAAGAAAGTATACAAATATTAATTTTGATGACTGCTTTAGCATTCTTTCGTCGGACGATAATGAGCTGAAACTTCTGAAAAAGGAAGCCGTTTACATTCAGTTCACGAACGATCGGTTGAACAGGAACGTTGGCAGTGGAGCCGCTGCCGGGTGGAGTGAAGTATTCGAACTCATCTGGAAGGCTCAGCTATGTACGATTTACGCCGTGTCGGTGGATTCGTCGTACCGCTCTTCTACTGTTTACTTCCTAACAAGACGGAAGAAACCTGCGGCCGCTTGTTCAAAATCATCAACAATGTTGGACATGAGTTTCGAGGCTTGGCGAAGGTACGTTACGTGAAATTTTTAATTGCTGATAAAATAGTCGGGAACGAGCGCGATTGAGCGCTTACATCTTAGCTTCCTTTATTAGTTAACGGTATGATTGGCGCCGCGAGGCCAAAGGCCGATTCGGTGGCACATCTTGGTTGGCTGGGAATCAGAGAGGCGTTGTAAAGCAAAAAGATTACAGCGAAGACGCGCATGGTAAACCACAGTAGCATAAATTTAATCAATTCTTGCCTGCTAGAGTAATATCTGAAGTTCTGCAATACCTTCGTGCACGCGATTAGTGCAATTGCTCCGGGCTATTTTCGAATCGCTCCGCTCCAGCTCCGCTCCGGATACCCCGGAGCGATGTTTGCTCCGGATAGAGACCGGGTTTCGGTTTCGGGTGCCAATCCAAACGCAGGTTCGGATGCGGGTTGGTGTTCAGATGAAAGTCAGCTCTCGATTGCGTGTTCGGCTTTTGATTCAAGTCAAAAAATTCTGCCGCGAGAGAAGCGAGCAAAATTTTTATACGTTTTGCTAAAAAAACATGCGAAAAATACACCGTGAGCGATGTGAGCGACGAAAAGTTTTGACGTTTCGTTTTCAAAAAATATCTGCAAAAATTTTCAGAAGTTTGGCATCACGGCCGCTAAGGTTCGGGTCAAAATTTGGGGTTCGGTTTCGTATCAAAACTGAGGATGCGCGTTCGGCTCAAATCTCGCTTCTAGGTTTGGACCAGAACTTCAAACCTGTGCCAAAAGCTACTTGCTTGCATCTGAAAAATCTGCTTTTTGAAAAACATTTGCAGCAGCAACACTTTTTATTGAATTTTCGTCTCAGAACATGCTTCGATGTGTTGGCGAGATTTTCAAATTTGGTAGATTTCAAGACGAAAAAATGTGTAAAACGCTCCGGGACAAAATAATATCGCTCCGCTCCGAGCAGCCTGGAGCGAAAATAGCTTTGACTCAGTTCTGGCTAAAAGTCAAAGCTCCGGAGTCGCTCCCGCTCCGGAGCCATTTCACTACACGCCATTTCAATTTAAAAAATCGATTTTTTCCAACTTTAGTCTTCCGTCCGACTCGCTGGAAGAAAAAATTGAAATAGAGCAAAATTTTGCGCAGATTTCGAAAATCGCATCAGTTTTTACTTTTGCTTTTTTTACACATGCAAGACGAAAATAAATATTGAGTTTTCACGAAAATATTGCATTGATTTTCGAAAATTGTGATTATTTCTGAAATTGTCATAATTTTTGTTCAAGTGTGCCAGTTTTCAAAATTTTATCAGTAGAAACTCGGAAGATGCATAAAATCGGCGGAAAAGTTCTGCCACTGTCTAAAGCTTTCATCGCCTATTTTTTACGTGCTATTTTAGGAATGAAACTCGGCATTTTTAGACGGTCACTGTGTGCGCTAGCGCGCGAATTTTTCGACTGGAACTGTACCTTTCAACTAGAAATAAGTTGCGCTTTCATATTTTGACGAAAAAGCGACTTTATGTGAGCGAGCCACTTAAAACTTGCAAAATTTTGGTTTTTCCATTCAAAAGTTGATAGTCTATTTGGGTCTATCATTTGTTTCCTTTGCTACCATGGAATATAGCTGCCTTCCAACATGCTAAGGACTCTTTGCCTAGTAACACGACAGCACAGTATGTAATATGAAATGCAGCCTGTGCTAAGTGCGTGCTGAGCGTTACGCTCGTTTTCGCAAGTAACTTCCATTAGAAGCAAGACATATGTTGACCGTCGCCGCGATAGAAGAACCAATTGGCTACAAGTTAACGCCATGTGCTAACGGAAGTGCCGCACGCCTTGAGCAATTTCTCGCTAACGCGGACGTGTGGGAACAAATTTTCTCTTTCCTCGAGATCCAAGACAGAATACGAGTTGAAATGGCGAACAAAAGGTAAACGACTTTGTAAACTTTCACTTCTAGCTATCGGTTGTCCCCGCTTAACCTGTCAGTTGACTTGATAGGTTTCAGCCTACTAACAACTTTCTTCTTTTTTTTAGACTTCTCCATCTAATGCTCAGCTGCTGGAAACGATTTACTCTCTTCGACATTGGCGACGCTTTCAGGATTTCCCATGATTGGCAGAAATGCAGGACAGCCATTGTTGCTATCTGTTGCGAAAGAATTGGCCATGGTCTTCGTTGGCTCAAGTTGCGCGCGGATTGCCGATATGAGTTCGACCCTACTTATTGGTTTGCTACACTTTGTCCAATTGGTGAAGGATGTTCGAACATCGAATCAATTGAGTTTAATCGCGAACGTTTTCCAATGATTGCCACTAGTTTTCCTCGTAGCATTCGATTCGTCGCGTTCACGGCATTGAAGAACCTCTCGTTCACATCGCAGACAGGCGGCTTCGTTCAAACCCCGGCCAGTGTCTTTCTAAGCATTCCGGCATCGATCGAATCGATTGTCGGACTTGCGGGGATGAAACGCCATAACGAGGATCGCTTTGAGACAGCCGCTCAACTCGAGGGGTTTTTCTCCGATCGTCCTTTGCTGAAGGAAGTTCGTCTTGCCGATTTAAGCACTGTCGAAAACGTCAGCGCAAACATCTTTCGTGTTATCTCACGGCGGTGTCCCCGATTGAAGAATATCGATATTTGCTACTCTAATATCGATTGGAGTGGCGCAGCGACACTCGAATCTATGAAGGAACTCCTCTTGATCAACTCTGGTTTCTACGATGTCGTCGAGATTTGCAGGCGTTCTCCTGAGCTTGAAATTTTCGAACTCCTTTTCGAGCAAGACACGACTCCCGTCGGCGTTGCCGCCCTGAAAGCAATCGGTGAGCTGGAGAAGCTTGTAGAACTGCGTTTCGATAGCGATCGACAATTTCCGGCTTCTGCGATGGAAGACTTTGTTCGCAAGCTGGGTGAAAATTCTGGCGCATCGCTTCGACGTCTCGAGCTCGGGAGTTGCGGGTACCTCCCGACCGCAGCGATCTACGCACTTGCGAGCGGATGTCCGAAACTTCGGCGTATTCGCTTTGAAGTTCGTGTTGGTGAAGCAACGGCGGCATCGATTCAATCTATGATCGACAACATTGTTTCAGGAATGAGTTGGACGCCAGAAGATGAGCTAAAAATCGACGTCGACGTTCACTGCATGGATGTGCTGGACGAACACGAAATTGATGCATTCAGAGCGTTGGACGCTCCAGAGGCTGGAAATCTTCCGCCGCGTGTCGCACTGGACGTCACGCTGCTGAACTGCTAACTTTACTTCACAACTCGTGCATGTTATTGCACTCACATGGCATGCGGAATGTCTTCAAGGGTGGCACAATGCAGACATGCAGACTACAGCCGCTGTAGTTTTGGACGCACATTGTTTGCTAATACCCGCGCTGACCTGTCCAGCGTCTCAGCGACGTTAGTTAAATATGCACGACACGTTATACTCATTTGGTCGTCTTCCACACTAAAAACGGACTGTGATTTCTTGTTGCTTGTTTTTAGACCCACTGACGCACGTCAGTGAGTCTTATGCGACGGGACTCGTGTGTCCGTCTGGGAGCACGATAACTTTCGAAATAAACAAACGATTAGGGTAAATTTTAGCTGAAGATACTTTGGGGCAAATGTAGGTGCAAATTCGAAAAGGGCCCCGGAAGCCTAATACTCTTCTAGCATGCCGCTCCATAAAGTCCACTCCCATGCAAAATAACGTGTTTTACGCACAACTCTTGAACGCCTGGACGACTTCGGCTAAAATTTTGTGTGGACATTTTATCAGCATGAAATCAATCACGGCAAAATCAACAGTTGTGCAGTAGGTAGTGTAAACACACTCGATAGTGATGCAGTGTACAAAAGCTTCTCTGCTTATAAGAGAGTCCATCACGTCGAACGCAAACCCTAATTCCACTTCTACACGTTTGACCCTAAACTTAATTTTCCCGAACCCGACCGCTTACCAATAATTCTGTAAAGTTTATGCCGAATTGTGTGTCGCGGGCGCGTAGTTCAATCAAGATTCAAACGAATCTTCTGCAGGCTGCACGATTTCGTCAGCATCAGCGCCCTCGCTGTCATTCTCTTCGGCATCTTCGACATTGCTGTCTCCATGATTCAGCTGATCTACTTTCTCGTCCGAGCTTTAAACTATAGACGCATCTTTATTGATTTAGACTATTGAGTCGCTCAGCGAGTGACCATCTTATTTTTCTCACAAGTTTGCACCTTGGGCCGATGAGCTGCTTTCAACACTTTCACTGCCAAACTGATCGGCGTGCGTAGCGGGCAGCATTGCTCGACCCGCTTCGCACGAAACTCCAGGCAAGCAACTTTAAAGCAACCGGTGTGATCATCCTGCGAGTTTTTTTCGTCCGCCGCAATTCTAATGGTCGCACGATACTCGTTTTTTATTCGCATCTTGCGAACGAAGAGCGAAACTGACAGAGTTTGGAATGAACTCCGGATCTGGCTCACAGACACACAGACAGAGTGACACGGGTCACGGCAATAGGGTTACTGACGTGTGTCAGTAGCCCTAAAAATGCATGTTTCATTCATGAAAAAGAGAAAAATTAGTGAAAAATCAACTTCGCTGAAAAAGACTGCACATGCATGCATAAAGTTAAAACGTGAAAAAGAGAAAAAAAGGCAAAACGACAAAAACGCAGAAACAGAAGCAACAAAATAAAAAATTTTCAAAAAAATTAAAGGCATACATACTCCTTTTTTTATTTGAAAATTTTTTAAGAAAATTATTAAAAAAACTTAAAAATCAAAACTTAAATTAAAAACTTAAAAATTACTTAGAAATAAGTTGATGAATGTTTTTGATTTTTTGAAAAATTTTATTTTGTTGTTTTTGTCTCTGCGTTTTTTACTTTTTATTTTTGTACATACATGTACAGTCTTTTCAACCAAGTTGATTTTACACTAATCTAAAATTTATACAAGTGGTTCACGCGACGTATTTTGCCAAGAATTAACGTAATTTCTAAAAAGCGTACTAGCAAGGATTTTTCCCTAACAACTTCAATTGTGTCGTGTGGAAAGGATTTCGCTCTACTAAGCAACTTCGTTGTTTCAAGTGCTTTATCGTACCACTCAAAAATCTAAATTCCACGTGTTTATTCCGTTGTAGTTAGTTTAGTGTTGCAGAAAGTAATTTACTATATTCACAAGGCAAATATTGATTGATGTTTTACAAACGAACCAGAGTTGAGGTTTTAAGTAAACCATCCATTTGAGTAAAAGACGTCCATGCTAAAGATGAATTTGTCACCCCTGTACGTCTATCCGCGAAAGGTCGCCTGGGCCAACATCATCAGCTAAAAATACTCTATTCTCAGCATCAACTATAGCATTTTAGACAAAGACAATGTTTTAACATAAGGTCAACTTGGCCCGCCTAACTTTCCCATCGAAACTGACGCTATTGATGTAGACCCCTTATACATGCGTCTCTCATGTCTTTATAACTACATTTTGTTTTGGTAACGTCATATGTGTACTATTCAGAGTTAGTATACGACATTTCATAAAACAAGTATAATCGGCGAGCCCGAAAGAAGCATCCTGCTTGAAATGTAGTCGCGCAGTTACAATAGACTAATCATTTCACGCCTGGACAAGGATAGACAACCCAGGAAAAAGTGCAAAAATGTTTTGGTTTTTGCAGGGATTCTAACCATAGCCTCTCGCACGTTCGTATGTTTTAGCACGTGGAACAACATGTTCTTGAACACAGCTGTTTAGTGGAAAATGTTCGTGAGTCGAGATTCTCAAAAGGCACAACTAGACCTTGAGTAGATACTGTTAACGTTTTATTTTGAAAAAAATCCAATCCGTTTGTGCGATATGCTGGCGACTAACAAACACGCGCATGACAACCGTATTGTTATCCTTGCTGAAGCAGGGTGCAGTAGATTGCTTTATAGAGAAAGCAACTTTTGCGCAAGAGACAAATACAACATTACTCGTTTTGCGGCACCCCCACTCATTTTGCGGCGTGCGCACCAAATGATTGAAAACCGCCGCTTGACTCCAATTAAAGGATGCCGAGCGAAGACCGATATTCTTCTAATGAACAGCTGTTGCCGATTGGCTTCTTTTCCCGTCGGCAAACAAGAGCCGCGTGTCCGAGTATGCGAAAACGACGCGTTTTGCGACCGATGGGAAAGAGAGGGACGAATACATTGCCAAATGTGACCGAAATTAGATGACAATTTCTTTACGCTTTTCAGTTTCTGCATTTGTACGTAGGTGCGCCGCGCTGTTCCTTCGCCACAGTCAGCGTCTGACGTCGGCGTGAGACAAAGCGCGGGTTTTTCATTCACTAGAAAAGCCTATGGGTGTGCGACGACCGACGCCTGCTGGTATGGGACAATCCGTTGACCTCATCGTATGAAGGCCGAGAAATCCATTTCTTTGTAACAGCAAAGCTGCAGAACATGTGCTACTTGCACTCATGTGAACAATTAATAGACGCGACGGTCTTGACGTTCTATGAGTACCGTTCATGAATGCGTGTGTTCCAAAAATACGCTTGCCGGGTTTCTGCGTAATCGCTTTTGATTATATCTGAAGACAAAACTGTGATAATAGAAGCGCCCTTTAAGACAAAACGAAGTCACGCAAACATTGCGTCATAGAGTTTACTGCGCTGACGCTGCGTCCAGTTCACCTGCAGTTGCTTCACTCACGAAATATTAACCTTTCAGCAGCTTGTTCCAAATTTGTCTCTTGCTCACTTTCTTCTGCGTTTTTCATCAGCCTTTTCGATTCGATCGTCGGTGAGAACATGGGAAACGGCACCAGCGGCGTCGAGGACAAGGAGCAGCGCCTTCGAAGTCAGCTCATCGACGCAACGATGCGACGAGATGAGCAAGTGTCGTCGAAAGTCATCAAAATATTACTCCTTGGTACGAGATGATTTTTGAGGTCGTTTTTATTTCAGCTTATTTTTTAATAATTTGAATTATAATTTTACTTATTTTACTATACTAGTCATTTGGGTAGCCAGTCATTTTATCTGCTTGATTCATTCATTTCATTAATAATTTGAATTGTTTCAAAAAATGCTCAGACAAAAATAAATGCTAAGAATTTTTCAGGCGCATCTGGTTGCGGCAAGAGTACAGTCGTCAAGCAGATGAGGTAACTATCGCTGGCTAACACGGTGTCAGAGAAGCATAGGTGAATCGATCTGATGCTGTTTCTGTGAGCAGACTGCTACACGGTGAAAAGTTTTCCGACGATGAACACGAACAGCAAAGGAACATCATTCGCTGCAACGTCGTGTACTCCATTTCGGCTATCGTCGACGCCATGGAGAAGCTATCGATTGCGTTCGCTTATCGGCAGAATGAGGTAGGAAAAGCAGCAAAAAACGGCCAAGTCGAATAGGACACTTTCGGAAAGAGAGAGCGGTAGCTATTCTCGTCACTGTGAGAAAGCTCGAAGTCCCTGGAACATGGACGACTGCTGTCGAACCAAAATAGGCCAACTGACAAAAGTTCTAAAATTTCTCGTTGAAACCTTTCATAAATACATACAATAGAAAATTTAGTTAACGAGCAGCACTAAAGGAAACCGTACTCGGTTACACATACTGACACCAGTTAGATGGGAAAAATTCAATTTGGATCATCAAAAGCTAATTTTAAAAGCGCTTTAATTTTAAATTTTAAATTAAAGAATCGGCCAAAAATTAGAAAGCTGCTTCATTGCCTCAGAAAGCAAATGAAACTCCCGGGTTTCGAATAATATCGTCTAGACTTTTCAAGCCTTATTTTTTTACACATGATACACGTAAAATGTTTTCATTTTCCACCACAACGTAAAGAAACTTTGGTAGGGTACATACGTTCATACATGTAGCACTCCAAAAACTGTTTGTGTAGAAGCGTGCCAAAGTAGTCACCGAGTTTTCGACAACTTACGACGGCGCCACACCGCTTCCAGCGCACATCGTCGACGCCATAAGACATCTATGGACCGATGGCGGTGTTCGCGAGTGTTTCTCGAGATCAAACAAGTACCAGCTTAGCGATTCGGCGCAATAGTAAGACTACTCTTGAGTGAGTTGCGTGGCACAGCAGAAGACAATAGATATTTTTGTTTCGCAGCTTCCTGGATAATTTCGAGCGCATCATCAAGTCCGACTATACACCAAGCGATCAGGACATTCTGCGATCACGCGTGAGGACGACGGGCGTCGTCGAGCTCCAGTTCGAGGCGAAGAGCATGCGATTTCGGTGAGACACTTTGTGATCAAGGTTATATAGGAATTCACTTCAATGCTTTCGGCTCTGAAACACAGCTTGCACGAAATTTGTGCACTCTGTGGCATAACGCACGTAAAAAAAGAATGCTAACTGGTTGGATAGCCATTTTCTTCATACATTGCCATAATTTCCTCGAAAAACAGGTCGGAGATGCGGATCCTCGAAGCCACTGACGGCATACGCCGAGTGTCCATCTTAAGGTGTCTCGCGCGGATAAAATATAATTTTTCTTCCCACTTTGCTTGAGCCAGATGTAACGCAGATGGTCGTG
>JAQGBB010000835.1:0-16236 GCA_034691745.1 Prismatolaimus dolichurus
CCCCCCCCATGCTCAAATTATTATTGTTCGTTTCAGTTCTTTGCCTTTCTGCAAATGGCCCTTTATGGCTTTGACGGAGTTCTTTACTTTCGGATGTTTAAGCAAGGCAATCTCTCAGACACCACCGGTCCAGGTCAACAGAATGCAAGTTCCTGACTCTCACGATAGGTTATACATGTATTAGCGCGTTTATCGCCACCTTATACACATTATATCATACTTGGCTTGGTTGGCTTGATGTCAATAGTTAAACGGTTGTATCGTGTCACATGAGTATTTTGCGTTCGCGAGGTTAGAATACATCAATCATATTGAAGCAGGTTGAGTTACGGTAATCTGTATAAGTTTGTCCAACTTAGGGGGTCGTTCACATAATCAGGTTAGGGAAAGAGGGGTCCGGCCGATGATTACTTTTGATTACCAAGAGGGAGGGGGTCAAAAATTCAATTTTTTGATTACATGATATGTGGACGACCCCTTAAATACAACGCCTGTTGCTCGCACGTCCAGTTAACCTACCAACGCTCAAATGGTCACTGGCAAAGACAACGACTTACTATGAGATAGTAAACAGGTAGCTCCATGGGGCTCCTGCTGGTACCCTATGGCGCCGCATGCGCTCCGTGTGGTGCCGCGCGCTTCCTGAAGCCTCTTAAAGTGTTTTCCAGTCCGTTAGCCTCTAAATGGTTTAAAATTGCTACCGAATGGCTGGAACTCCTGGGTCGCTCTGTGCTGCTTTCCATGGCTACGGAACATGCGCTCCATATGGCGCCGCGTGCTCTCTGAGGCGTCTTGTAGTGTTCTAGAGTGTTCTTAATAGTGCCTTCCCATACAGCGAACCTTATGAAATATAAAGAGGACCTTATCACGGCGAACGACTTGAACGGCATTTTTTTACTTCTTTGCTGTCGTAGCAGAAAGAGATAAAATACACGAGAGTGGGAGGTGACTCTTCAAGGTACGGTAAAAAAACTACAGCAAATTTTCCTTTTCCGAATGATCGGAGACAAAAAATCCGTGTATTCAATTCAAAGAAAAAATCTTCAAAAAGATATGATTGTTCGTGATAAGAGAGATCTTGGTAATGATGCATCCAGCCGGAAACTAGACATGCACAAGTAATGTAAGTAAGTGACACATCAAACTAAACGCAATGATGATATCGCATGTGACGAGCTACGTAAGGTGCGGAACACTTGGACCCGCCTGCTGGTTACAAGCGTTCGTTTTCCGGCATTGCTACGAGACCACTATAAACGACGCTCTGTATTTGGGTGCGTGTTTAAAAAGTTAAAAATCCAAACAATCGAGTTTGCCGGGTGTGCATGTGCAGCAGGCAGCTTACAGGCAAACGCTGCTGTATAGAAGGCGTTTGTCAGTCACAGCGTCTGATAAGTCGAAAACAACGTATGTACAAAACGTGAGAAGGCGACAACGCGAAAGTTTACTCAACTTGGTCGGATACACCGAAGGTGTGTAAGTGCTTTGCGTTTTCTACCTCCTCCAACTTGCAGGTGTACGTAAACAAATTCAGATTGCAAAGTTTTTTAGTTCTGCCACCAAGAATATGGCTTCGAAGCACACCGAGACGCGAACGACTCGAACTGTGCAAGGCGGTGGCGACGGACCGTACGAAGCTACGACGGTGATCACGACCGAAACGACAACAGAGACTGGAATCGATTTTCCCTGTGGATCCCTTGTCTCCCCACGTCCGGAGTACTTGCGCACAATCCCCGGACTGCTAAAAATAGTCGAATTGGTGAGTTCGCGCACTGTAAACCGCAAGGAATTCAACGCTACGATCGATTGCACGGTAAAAGTTCCCTCTATCCTTTTACCGATCAGATTCTGGCACTGATAATCATCATTTGCATCGCCTGTGCAGCTACGGGATATGTGCAAGGCGAGTACAGCGAAGCATTTTGCGTCATAATTTCCGACGAAAAAATTGTGCGTGGTTTTGCTTGATCACAGGCGAGGGATTTGTTTTCTTCACGGCGATCACGGCCTTTTTGATGTTCGCCATCTTTCTACTTCTACACGTGCTTGGAATTACGCTTGCGCTCCAGAAAGTGCCGTGGACAAGAATCGTAAGCCAACTCAACGTCACCTCGATGTTTCATTGTAGCGGGGCCGGATGAGAGACAGCACGGTTAGCGCCACCAAGGTAGGGAAATCACTACTCGTATAGCTCAGCTCCAGAAAGATGTCCATTCTCAAAAACCGTACCTACCGTGATTCAAGGCAAGACGAAGATTCAGCCGTGCACGTTCCCCAGCTTGATGGTGTAACCAGAACTCAGGATACGGCAACCCACGATACTTTGTTCCCCTACACTCGCTTTATACTAGAATGAAAGTGTACTCACTGCTAGCTAACTACGGTTATTTACCAGAATCTATTTCCAGCCTCCAGAGGCCATACGCAACTATGCCATTTTACCACACCTTTCTTCCGTCTATAGCCCGTATGAACCAAGTGGTAGTGGCACTTTTTTGCATCCTGCCTGCAGCGCGAAACGTGTAAGGAAAAGGATAGCTAACTGGTTAGACAAAAATTACTCTCTGATCCCTCACCTATCCTCCGTATTTCCCTAACTCCCAGTCAACAAAAGTTAGCGAATGGTGTGAGCAACTTGCTAATGGTAGGTGGGTTCTGGGGGCTTAAATCGACAAGACAGCAAGGAAAAACATAGTACATAGACAAATAGTGGCCTCTTGCTTCGAAAACTTCTGCGCACGTTTTTCAGGGCCACTGACGAGGTCAGTTGCCCTAATGCGGCGGGCCGTGTCGTCTGTCTGTCCATCCGGGAACACGATAACTTTCGAAATAAGCAAGCTAGCTGGCTGAAAGTTTGCAGGCTGGTACCTTGGGCCAAAACTAGGTTTGATTTCGTGGATGGACCTTGAGGGCTTAATACTGCGAGAAGAGCGCCATTCACTAAATCCACTTCCACGTAAAAATAAAGTATTTTTCGAATAACTCTAAAATGTCGCTGCGTATTTTTCCTTTTGCTTGTTCAAAATGCACAATGCGAATTTCAGGAAACAAAACCGGTTATTTGTGAGAAAAAGCAGGTTTGACTAAAACTTCGTTTCGAAGGTCGCGGGTTCAAATCCGAGCACCTCAAGCAGTGTTAATGCAACTTTTTGCATTTTTCTGACTTTTTTAGGTGGCAGAACACGATTTTGATGTGAAAAACCGGTTTTTGCGTTTATAGCTGCGTCAGTGGCCCTCAGAGATCGGTACATCCGACTTGTTTGCCATAGGCAAGATGTGTTTCGGCTTTCAGCTGTTCTACTTATGGAAAAGAATTTCGTTGATGGGCTTCATTATTACGTTTTATCATAATCGTAGTTTGCAGTTTTGACACACAAGTTGCCACACAAAACAAGACCCGAGTAATTCCTGTGTACCCAGGTATGTGTACTTAACAAGGCGATTCCAGTCGCTTCCGAGACAAGAGATGGGGGAGTCAAAGGCGTACGGTGCGGTACTTGTACCGTTTGAGCTAAACTGTTTGTTTTCCAGTTGGGTTCCACCGATTCTAGTGTGGTCTTTGTTTCAGGAGCTTCTATGCCTATTATTTTGGTTTCTGGCGCTTCTAATTTCGGGAATATTGTCAGCTGTCGGCGCTGGATACTACGGTCACTACAGAATACGAGGGCCATTCGGAGCCGCGGCTGTGCGTCGTCTGACATTCGAGCCTTCGTTGCCAAAAGTATAGTGTCATTCTCCTTTAGTTTTTCTGCTTCGTCTTGGTCATCTTGATCGGTGTTTCTGCCTACTGGCTGATAACGGAGCTTAGAGCAGAGACCAGGGGACGTTATACGACGACTGCGCGAGAAGATCAGCAGAAGTCATCTCTGAAATAAACTGAGGATGTATCGGTTGTGTTGTTATAAGTACGCTAAAGACAGAACTCTTGTTCACGAATATGGTTGCAACAATTTTCTCGTAAGGGCACTGTACTGGCATGATTGAGGGCTATGAATGCCTCCGTGAAGAAGCCGATCGGCTATCAAATGGGTCGTGTTGCACCTGCTGCTAGCAGCTTATAATTGTAATTTATAACGATAGTGATATTAGAGAGATAAATTTCGATTTCTTCAAATCTGGTGTGAAAAACTGCCGCTACTCATGGTGGTACTCACGTAACGTGGCGTTTGGCTGCAAGATTTTAGTCTCCACAGAAAAATTCAGTAGCTTTTGCACTCTGCAAACTGTCAAAAGTAGTGGTGCCATCCATGTAATTTTGACACCGATAGCAAACCAGGCGTAGAAAACAAATCTTATATTTTAGCCACTGAGTTACGTTTTTCTGCCAAAATGCACGTACTGTTCAGACTTTTTTGCCCACGTGCAAAATTGAGGGTCAAAGCTATTTCTGATTGCCATACGATAGCAGTGTTGAAGAGATAAACTGTTAACCTGGGCAACATCGGTGTGGCGCTTTTCCTCTTGAAAAACCACTCCATTCATACTTCATCATACTTCCTTTCGTTTTTGGAGTACTGTTTTTGGAAGAAGCCTTGAGCTTTGAGATCCAAGTGGGATCTGCTGTTATCATTGCTAACAGTGCTTGCAGTCAAGTGTGAAAATGAATGAACATTTTGTTTTTCGTTTTTGACTGACGGCGGCTTTTTGACTGACGGCGGCGCTCGACCTGCCTGGTACGTCGCCCGATATTATTTTTTGCTCAGTGTACTCTACTACTTACTAACTTTGCTACTTAATACCAAAAAACTGTGTGCGTAGTTACATAGTACCTACAAACTATGTACATAACTATGCAGCATTACGCTAACTATTCGGTTCCACGTTGATACTGTGTATTGTAGCCATGAACGGAAGGAGATCGTTTGAGGACTTTTGCGATGAAGAACCTCATATTGTCCTTCGACAGCGATCAAAGTCTGGTGTGCCCGTAATCTATGAGGACGAGAATACTCTAAATCTTCCCGAGATGTCGGATTCAAGCTTCGGTTACAGTGACATGCATGAACGAGTACGTGTTCTGTGCATAGAATCGTGCCTTCGTGCACCCTAGTATCAGGCAGCTCCTGACATCGGACAGCTAAGGTTTATCAAGCTTTTTATGCAGTTGCTAACGCAAAGGGCAAAAGTTTGATGTAGTAGCTTTTATTCTTGGATGTCAGCATGTATGTTTCGCTACATTTTCCCCATACGGTTGGACTCGCGTTCTGGCGAAGCGAAAATGATCGATATATCGTCGGTCAAAAACGGTTTTTCTCGGTTCCATAAGATCGGACAAATATAAAATTTTTCTGAAATTTTTCTCAGTTGAGAATCTCTGGAATCCCGACTAGAGTGCTTTGTTGACGAGAGTAAGATGCTTCTTTTGACACATGGCGTTTCACAATTCTGCCAATGGTCTAGAATTTAGTTGTCCGATATTAGGACGCATGACTGACATTCGCTGTTTGCTCAGACATGGTGACACGTGCTTTTGCAATGTTTAGCTTACTCTTCGTCCAAGCCTGCTTCAGCAACGTTCGGCGGAAGACTTGCTTCTGTATAAAAGTCCACCGAGACGAAAAAGCGCAAATTCGCCGTTGTTAACGGTATGGCTTTAGTTGACGTACGTAACGTTCAACCTACAGTACGTAATCTTTATACATAATACCTTTAATTGTGGGTTTACATGTAGGCGTTGTTTCCTAGTGTTAACAGCGAGCTGCACAAGTAAAAAAGTCCGGGTCCGGTTCTTCAAGAATTTTCAGATCCGAGTAGATCCGGCTCCGAAATTTTAGTTTTTAGTTTTCACGAAAAATTACTTATTTTCTATTTGTATTTAGCACCGCATGCAGTCGTTTATTACGTTTTCTAGCAGTGTTAAAAAGCTAAATACAAACTTTTATTTCTCAATACATTTTCAACATGCCCACATTTGTCAACTCGGTTACTGGTTAGGTCCGGGACAGTCCGGGTTGGATCTGGGTCCGGATTATGCAGCTCACTAGTGTATAATAGCGTGAGATCTGACGAGTTTCGTTCTCTCCATGCGTGATGTCGTGTATGTCATGCGTTTTTCGTTAGCGCTGTGTTCAGTTTGTATAGTGACTAGGTTTGTTGCAACCTTTCTAGTTTCATTGTTACGTGGGCAGTTTGTGAGGATTAGTAATTGCGTTGCATGTATTTTTCGAGAAAAAAAGATTTAGGTAATGCACGAGTATCGTATTGTAATCGTTCCTATGCGTTCACATGCATTGCGTCAGAACAAACGTGTGAATGTTTTTGCCCTTTCCCATAAAAAGCTGCTCGTCGGTTTACTAGTTTTTCGTTTGAGTAATTAAATCGTCTGACGTGCTCGATTCAATGGCGAGCAAGGTCGAAAAGAGTTGCAGTTCAATGATTCTAAAGGCTTTGTAAAAGTTTTTTCTGGGCTGTGCATAACCTGACAATCATTTTCGAGTGTAGTGACAGCTTTTGGCAGTGGGCGAAATATGAGTTGCTGTCTTCGCGAGGGCAGCAACAAGCCGATTGGAAAGTGATAGCTTTGACAGTCGTACTTACCTGTAGATTTGAGTTGATAGATTAGCAGAAATTCAAATTTTTTCATTGCCATGATGCGTGCTGACTCATTCAGCTGCTTCGAGTCTTGCGTGTTGCGCCTGCGCATAGCATTTTTCTGCTTGTAGCAAGACGTCTCGTTCTTTTCAGGCATGGCGTGTGCAGAATGGCGTTTTGTAATTAGCTTATCGAGCGGTACTAGAAAGAGTGCATGCAGGAGCTGCCTGTTGCCAGGCAATCCTCTCACGCGCATTTCTCGACTGATGGTTGCTGAAGTAGATGGACGCTTCTTTTAGACCTATTCTCGGTATCGGCCATTATTTCTTACTCCAACAGTTTCTGAGCTGTTTGCCCCTATGTGACACGCGGTTTGATTAGTTTTGCTTCTTGAGGCGGTCATCGGTTTGCGTCACTGCAACTCGGTGTGGTTGCGCGCTTCATTGAGCGGCAATATGAAGCCCCAGGCCGGATCGGCGCTCGTAAAGGGTTTCTCCGCTAATTAGCTGAGCACCTGCGTTCACACGTATGCGCGCTGCTGTTTGCCGTTTTCACCTCTCGCCGCGGTAGCGCGGCTTACAAATCCTCGACATTACCGTCCTCTTCGTTGAAATTCCTAGTCTCTTCAAGAAGGTCAGTTTGTTAGCACGATGCGTCGTTTGGTAACGGCGCGATTTTCGCCTCGAAATTCTGCTCCGGCGACTTCAACCTCTTCGTCTTCTTCAATCAATCAACGACGTGGTTGTGTCCAGTTGTCCATCAATGTTATCCCTCCACCCGACAGTCCGACCAGGGCGTCGACCAGCAGTGATGACGAGGAGCTTTCCTCAAATCGACTCCATCCGACCGGCTCAAGACTCTCGACGAGCAGCAGTAGTAGCAGCAATAACAGCGTACAAGTCGACTCGACTACGCGCAAGATATCAAAGGACTTTTTGACCCTACCTCTGCCAATACTCTATCCGGCCGACATGCCGCGTCGTGTGCCAAGTCCGTCGTCTACACCGAGCCCGTCCTCGCGTTCGCCATCACCGTCGGCGTCCATCAATGACTTTCCAGGCTCGCCGTCAGACAGCGTCTTTTTGACCCCCTTGACGCCCTCACCTCTCGGCGGGACGCCTCCGATCTCACCTCGAACGAGGCGTGCCTGGTCATTCTTGCATGGCGGCAGCAAGAGTAACAACGATTCGATTACCGATGTCCACTTGTTGACTCCCTCTGGATGGCATCGTCGGAGTATGGTACGTGCATGACACGCAAGCATTTTTACATATGAATGGCCTTAGGTTTTGAGTTCTCGCGAGCAGGCTAGGTTTCAGAAGTTCTTCGAGTGCCTGCGATTGTCTTTTCTCGAGCGAAGCTTTCTGCTGTAGTGGAATTTTGTCAGTTAGCTAGTCGAGTGTTTCGTTCGTGTTTTTGCGCAAGCGATGGAGATTGGGAGTTGATTAGCAGAGTCATGTGCTTTCATCAATTATATAAATGACGCATATAGGAATAGTAGTTGCTAGTTAGTTGGAAATTGGAGATATTTTTATACGTAATTTGTAGAAGCGTTCGATGCATGTGACTAGTTCATCAGTTGATGTCACAGAACTATTTTCATATAGTGTGTCCATCGATGACGTATATTGTAAACACATACAGAGCGCAAACGTTGCTTGGAGACGGACGCAAACGAATCGCATACATGCGAGGTCTAGGCGAGAGCGTGAAGGTCAATGTCATGCGCTTCGTATTCACTTAAATGCCAAGCTACTGGCCAGGACGCGAGGTGTACACAGCTATGCGTGCCGATGCGGGCTATTTATTACAAGGTTCAGTAGGCGTTTCATGTTTACGTACGTGCAAACACTTGTGGTTGTGCGATGTGTCACTGTCGTCTGATGTCCACTCTGTGCAATCCGTTGGAGACAGCGATTGAGTTGCTCTGTTCAGGTTCGTTGATATCGGTGGTTTAGCTTATTCAGCTGTGGATTTTCTCGCCGTGTAAGGTTTAGCTGCGGGGCTGCCTTTTAATATCGGCTGTTTGTCGTCGCTTGTCGTAGTCTTCTCTCGGAACGTGCGTTTTGCGCTAAGTAAGTGATTAGATGAGGAGATTGAACTGCTGTTTGTTTCTTGCGTGTGCGCGCATTTGTTATGAGCGCTAGCGCCGTCTTCCGTTAACTCATTCGCTGCTAGGACGCGGTCGCATCCATCGTTCATTGTTAGGCCCGAAGAACTTGAGAGAGATTTAGGCAAGCAACTGCTTTTAGGAGTCTCTTTTTCTCACCATGTTTGTAGGCTTGTCTGGAAGTCATCCGGGATGACGCACCTTTACTATATGGTTGACATGTAGGAGTAAACGGGTGTCAATTAACTGCATCGGAGATGACTCGACGCGCGAACAGGCCTATTTTATAGTCTCGAAAACGGGTGTCATTGTCATCGTCGTCATTCTGCGTCCTTCTGACAGAGTTGTACATGTACATGGAGTAGTGTAGAGAAACGTAGATTCTGGACGGCTGATAGGACTGCTGTCGTTTCATTCGCCATGTTGATGTCGGTCTGCTCTCTCGTGAGTTGTTCTCGTGCCTCACGTCCATGCTTGCTGTCGGCCCCGAGCGATATTACCTGTCATGGACGCCGCTCTTTGCTACTCTGATTTGTGAAGGAGTTTTGCTGTTTTACTGTTTTTTCTATGCCGTCTTCGCTGAAATCAGCTAGATCGGCTGCGATGTTGCAAGCTGTACGAGCCGCTTGTTGTCGAATTCGTTTTTGAGACTGGCATTTGTTTCGCCCTTTTTCCTATCATCCGCACACAGCATGCACTACCATTTGCATATCGTGTTCCCTTGACGCGATTCTCGTTTGAAAGTTGCGTTCGTGTCAGTTTGTGATGGAAGCTTGACTGCTGAGGGATAGCGTGGCGTTGATGTATGAACGATGTCGTGCAGGTCTGGCGTGCCCGGATATTTCCCTTGCACGCAGAGCAAGGCAGAATGAGCAGTCTAGCAGAGCAACATGCTGCGATCCTGCGGTGGTCGGTCAGACAGCCATGCCAGAGATCCTCTTCTCTTTCTAAATTGATGAGTTGAACGAGTCGAAAGTAACGACTGACTTGACTCCGGGGGATGAAGAGGAATGAAAAGGCTGCATTTTTGCGTAGGTTGTACTTCATTTCCACTCTTCCTTGTCGCCGCTCTAGCTCGCGTTTGAAGGTCGATCTGCCGTTTCCGTGTCGGCACATGGTCGACTATCTATTGCGTGTTGGCTGTTCTAAAAAGCATAGCTGCGGAACCGCCAACGCTTTTTGCTCTGCTCAGTCTTGTTGCGCTTTCTCACTCAGATATATCGTACTTTAAAGTAGCCGCTCGACACGGCGAATGAACAGCTGTTCGTTTCCATTTTGCACAGCTTTTCTTCCTTCGTCGTGCAGCCTCCACTTCGATACTCGCTTGGCTTGTCTGTCATCGTTGCTGTCGTTACATTGTTGTGCGTCTTTCGTTGAAGTTTACTTTGAGTGACGAACAACACTCACGCGAGCGAGGCTGTCGGTCATTTTGGCGAACTTTCTACTCGACGATCAACGTGCGAACCCACGTTTCAGTCACACAGCTACAAGCTTTCTGCGTCGTTGACGTGCCCCTTTTGCGCGTTCTTACCATAACGCGCGGAGGAAGGAGTTATTCCTGCAATTGCAACGGCTCATCGTTAGTCGTCTGCTTCGCTGTTCACGTCGGAGATTATTAGCTGCGTGAGTTATGCACGATAGTATAAATTACACAGTGTGTGCATGCGTTTTTTATTTGTAGTAGTATACTAGAGCATAATGCGTTTATGTAGTATAGCGAGCGTGAGATGCAGATTTATTAGGACGTCGGGAGATGTCGTTGTTTTATTTGCAAGTTGCCTAATTTTGATCTTTGGCAGAGCGATCCACTGTGTATTGAAGTTTTGTTCCTGTCGCGCTAACGAGTGAGACGTTCAAGTCGCTTGTGTTACGTCTCTCCTAATGTATTAGACCGGCACAGAGAATGAGATGTAGACAAACGTATGCGTATATACATGCCTATTTCGAATGGCTTTCTCTACATGTTTGATTGAGTCATGTGTGTCCCGCTTCTGGCGGTGGCGTGTCGTGTCGTAACCCACGCACGAGTACGTGTTTGCGTTTTTCCGTCAGTCCCAGTCGGTTTGTTCAGTGTGGACGAAATTTCGAGGGTATGTTTCATTCGGTTCGTTCACCAGGAGGATTTTCTCTTCGGATGTGTTACAGCTTGACATGTCTTTTGAATAGACTTTACGTGTCATGCGTGGACGAAGCACGCTTATAGACAGGAGGCTGAAGCGAAAAGGTAGAAGTTCCATTTTGAATGTATTTGCATGCAACCACGTAGACTGTCCATTTTCAACACTTGCGCGCTGACATATGGCATGGGAGAACCCTATTTTCGCTGTCTATTACGACATCAGGTCATACGACATGAACGTGAGGTATAGGTGGGCACTGGACATACAGTTAAAGTATAGTTGGCTAACAATAAGCTGCTATATTGGGCGATGTCGTCTGTCTGGGTTTTCGCTCGTGTTTATAGCGAGCTATTTAGCTAAACGACTGCTACACACGCCAGCCAGGCAGCACTCCAGTGGAGCATCGTTGTTGCGTTCTGCTTGTGTTGTTTTGCAAGTTGTGCAGTCAGCCGCTATGCAGCAAGCAGACGTGCAGTTCGGATGCACTTGGTGTAACGAGCGAGGCCGCATTACTGCACCGTCCGGGCGCATATTTGTTAGCGTTACCAACCGACAATAGTGTGGCTAACTGAGCTTTACGCATGACCAGGTTGCAAGGCTCGCTGGTGCTAGCTATTCATAATGTAAACTGTCTCGTTACTCGCTCCTGAGCGTCTCGCTCAGCTCATGTGATGCGACGCGTAGTTTCTCAGCAGATAACAGCGACGCACAGGCGATAGGTCTTAGGTAGTGGAGCGAGGCCAGAGTTGACAGGACGTCCTCGGTTTCGCGCTCATTGCATCACGAGGATGTAATGTACTGTACGAGAGCACGCTTCCTTGCGTGTATTCTCTACCATTTCCGCTTCTTGTTTGGTCAAGCCAGAAGGCCCACTTGCTGACCTGCATGCTTTGTTCGGAGTTCTTTCTTTGCACTCTTTTCCTGCAGTTTGGAGTACCCGCTAATGATGGCAGCACCGTGGCGACAGCGAAGTATAAGTGCGCATCCGCCACCGCCTTCTTGCCGTCATCAACACCGTCGACGGTCTCTAAGGATCTTAGTTTTAATTAGCTCGCCGCTTCGCTATTGCGTTCATTTTGCCACCTTCTGCTTTCTACTTGTTGCCTCATTGTGCCGATCGGTGGGCGCAGTTCTGGTACGTTGTTTCCAAGGATCGAAGGACTAGTGCGAGGTTATTAGTGCAGCGACTTCAATTGTGCTTTGAGGCGTCGCCTGTATTCGTATTATAATGGGATCTCTCTGTCTCCAGTGTGGGCGGTCGGTTCTCGGTGGTAAATATCATTTATTTTTCCCGTCTCTGGATGACGCACGGATAGATGAGGGAGTGTTTTCAAAGAAGCTCCAGCTGACTGGGTACTGGCTAGGGAGCGTGTTCTATCGTTCTGTCTTCGAGACTGCTTTATAACCTGAGATGAAAGTGGCTCTGAAGATTGGCGAAAAAGGAGCTGAAGAGTAGCGAATTCATCATTTGATCGGTTCTGCTTTCCGCTGATTTTGACGCCAGAGTGGTGCCATAGCGTAGAAATACGTGCGATGCGCACTGCGTGTAATCAGTCTTCGTCTTCCTTTGCGGTTTGTTTTGCGAAAATTTGATTTATTTTCTCTTCTTCGCGGTCGTCGAGCGCAGAAAGGGCAGTGCTCAGAGCGGCGTCTTATGTGTTTTAGTGCAGGACGCCAGCGTCCGTCTGAGATAAGATAGATGCCGGTTCGTTTCTCCATTACGTCCGTTCGCGCGCTTTTATTCGGTTAGCAGATTGTACGTGCTATTCGTCCCACTGAATGATTTGTCGTCGTATCTTTAGTGTTGCTACGTGTGCTATATTGCGACGACTGATTGGTTCGATTGCACTGCGAACCGTAATACGGTTTGATGAGAATGTTTGCGCTCACTGAACAAAGACGTGGTCTCTAGCGACATTTGGGAGAAGCGACTGATGCGTTTTCGTGAACGCTCTCTAGAGGAGCGTGTAAGAACCGCTGCAGCGATCCGTCGGCGAGTATAGAGCTTTCGTCCTTGCGATTCGCTTGCGGTTCTGTAAAATGCGTGCGAACCCGACCATCTCGTTAAGTGTCGTTGAACCGGTGGATGCCGAAAGCGGTGTATCTATGGAGCGTAATTGGCGGTTGTTTCCGGTCTTACAGTCGTCGACGTCGGAATGCGCTGCTTCGTCTGGCGCAGGATCTCTGAGGCTGTTTTCGCAGGTCAGGTTTTCACGTGCAGAGCAGGTGTCTAACTAGTGTTGGTTGATTTCTCCTTGCAGATTCCATTTTGTACTGGACATATTGGTAGTCTGAACGGCGTGTTTTTAGCTTGTTCTAGGCTGTTCGACTCAGTTTGTGTGGGTGCACGAGGTTGTTACACGTTCGAGCATAAGACCGATTTTTATTCCCCCAGATCCCCCATGATTCATAATCCGAGGATGATCCCCTCGGTTGGGATGATGAAGCTTATTTCTCCACACATGCTGTCCCTGTATGTATGTGTGTCTGTGACACACAGTGTGGTATAGTGAAAATGTAGTATACGAATGTGATTTTCGTTCTTTTCTTGCTACCCACCGCGTGTCATCGATGCAGGGTCTATCATGGTAGGCGTTGGCATTGTTCCACACGGGTGAGAGGTGTACAGCTTTCATACAGAACGGGCTGAACTTTAGCGAAGACGAAACTCGAGCCACTTCTTGGGCTTACTTTGGCATTTCTTCAAAGCTTAGTTGCCTAGCGTGTGCGCGCTTTCTAATTATGCAATGTGTACACTTCTCGGGACTCGGCGAAAAGGGTAGAACAGTCGAAAAATCGATCTTTGGAGTTGAATTTCCGGCAAGCAACGAATGCCGGGTGCTGAAAAATTACTGCGGTTTTTTGCCTGCGCGCAACACGTATAGATGTAAAGTGCGGGGTATGAACGAAAAAACATGAACTGCGAACCAGAAAAGCTTAGAACTCGCACTAATTTTCGTTTTACTGGAGTACGGAAACCTGCAGCATGCTATACAGCAGGGTCGGTCACGGGACTTTAGGTAGGCAAAATAACAGCGGTTCGGGGAAAATATTAATACTGAATGGGCAGGGGCAAAACCGCGCATACCTTTCGGTTCGTGGTTCGGTTTTTTCTCACTTCACTCCAGACAAGTAGCATTGACGTGCGAGCAATGAATGCACTTGGCTTTGACTAGTGGAAAAACGTATAAACGCGTTTCTTGCAACTTTCATTCAGTGCGTCAGTGAACGGCAACGATGATCAAGTTGATGGCCCCTACTTAGTGCGTACCTTTTGATTTTATCTACACGTTTCGCATCCGTATGCTGACGTGCGCTGCGCGTGAGAAGTGCGAACGCAGGCAGAATAGGTGTGTCCGTTTAGAAAGGTGCAAACGAGGGATCTCGAGACGAGGCTGTCTGCTGACTCCAGCGTGCCTTTCAATCTTTTTTCTCCCAGTCTTCAACCGCAGATGCAGGCGATTTTACTGCCATTCATAAGATACTCGGGGGCCGTTTCGAAACCAAGAATGGTAAAGGAAATCAAACAGCTGTTGCGTCTGTCCAGGAAGTAGAGAAGCAATACTTGCCGATGCATAGCCTTGAAAGCGTTTGTGTGTAGGTTTTCCTCTCCTAGCGAAGCTGTTTATTTGTGCGCTTTCTGCACAACTAAGCTTTAGACATACAGCTCAGATTGACGATAGACTTCTCTTGTAGAATGAAAGTCTCCTATCGCCGTTGAAACCGAACTGGCAGTCACGATCGTTGAGTCTTTCACCATCGCATCATCATTGTCGGAAGCCATCGGACTCGGAGGCTGAATTGCTTGGATTTTGGGCCACTACTGAAACCACTGGTGTTCCACTCAGTCCGAATGCTGTGTAAGATAGGAGACATTTGGGTCTAATTATCTTACGGTCGGATTTGATACAGAATGCTATCGAGAGCGGTGTCTGATGCGGCTGATATCAAGGCGCGGATGAAGGGACATTCGATTGGATCGATTATGGCATCGGGTGAGTGAGTGATTTGGAGGGCAGACTTTGAAGGATGGTTTAAGCAGGCGCGGCGCCCTTTGGGACCCGTGGGGCCCGGTCTCAGAATTATTGGAAAATTTAAGTTTTGGCCCCGGTTATTTGGTTTTGCTCGACATATTTTTTCAACTTTGCAATGCAGTTTTGCTCTGGCCCCGGAGATCCTGAAAATTTTGAATTTTTGCCCCAGAGGTATGACTGTGGTGGCGCCGCCGCTGGTTTAATAGTTTACGCGTGTGCTAGTGCTATCTGATGTACGGCATGAGGTTGATGTGGGAAGGCTCTTGTGAACATCCAGGAGTGGGCAATGGACAGGGTTTACCCAAATCTGTTCACACTGTTGGAGGGTTGGAATATCGCAAATTTATAAAGTATAATTTCTTGGAGATTATTCGCTTTTGATGACAAGCTTAGTGTAGAGTTTTTGGGTTGTGGTAAATTCTTTAGTGCTAGGTTGTTGAAGGTGAGGTGAAAGGAAGGGGATTTTTGTAGGACGACATGGAGGGACGGCAGACTTGCTTGTTCATAGTTCAGCTGGTGCGTCTGCTTACGGAAGTTTGACACGAATGCGTGCCAATTCGCTGGGACATTCGGCGCCTTTGTTGACTCTTCTTAATACGTCGCCGAATGCGAGCGGTAAACTCATGTCGTCGACAAGCTTCAGATCTGCTACGGTGCGTGTCATAAAGATATTCGTTGAGTTACAACTAGCATTCAACGTCGACGTATATACACAACAACTTTACGTTGTATTTTTTGTATTTTAGTGAAATAGAATGTTTTAATACTCGTTCAAGAAAGCATTAGTATGTACAGTACGAAGTGAGGATGTTTTTTGTGGTTTTAAGCATATCGAATGTAACGTCACGTTGTGTATTAGTCGTTTGTCGTTTGCACCATTTGTGCATCTCACTCAGTTGAGTTGACGCGACTTTAATCTGGAATCTTTTCGGATCTGTTTTTGACGCGTGCGAGTGTTAGCAGGCTGATTGGCAGCCCGACGTGGCTTTTGTTTGTCGTGATGCGTCTGTCTGACCTACTTGTGGGGATCGATTGCGAGCACGCTTTTTGTGTGATATCGTCGCTTTTGTGAGAGAAGCAGGCGCCTTTTTCTGTTGCGACGAAAGAACGGAGGATGTGAAAGCGGGCGAAATTTGAGAGCTCTTAAAATTCGCTTGGATAACGGACGGCGTGCGAGTGAGGAAAGGCCGCTTTGATGCTTTCAGCAGTTTTTGTTCGAAAAGCAAAGAATTCTGAATGAGCTGCCTATGTATGTTTCCGCTTCGCTTGGTCACGAAATTATATACCCCTATATGCGTATGTGCTGAGTGTATGACGTCGAGCTGAGCTGCCTTTTGCGCGAAATTCGAAAGAATTTGGCCAAATTACTTGGCCACGCGTTTGCGTTCTCATTGCGACAGCGAGGAAAGTCGGAGCTTTCTGACGCAGCTTTCGCTTG
>JAQGBB010000836.1:0-16223 GCA_034691745.1 Prismatolaimus dolichurus
TCAACTCGCAAACGATCAAGCCATTTTAGCAGCCAATTCTGCAGCAGCGAAATTTTTCTGACAAAACCCTGTATGTGACGATACAGTGCGGCAGCGGAAAAGGTGAGCAGCATTTTTTTCCGACAGAACTCTGTAAGTCTGTTTTCAGTGTTGTAACAGGAAAATTTGAGGGATACAGTGTTTTGTCGGTAAAATATTGATTGATACTTTGAGATACAGTGCGACGTACATAGTGAAATCATCGTCCTGATCAATCGTAATCATTTTTGGAAACTTTTAATCAATCCAGTGGCGTTCGCCCTCAAGAGGGCTACTGTATAATGTGTTTTGTGACATAACCCTGTATCTCGAGATACAGTGTTATGTTAGGAAACAGCTGAGCTCTGAAACATGTTTTCGTTCGTATATCGATGTCTTGTTGTGATTCCATGTGATGCTAATCTGTGATATCGCTGCGAAACGAAACGACGCTCGTGGAAACGGCGGCGCTAAAGCTATATTTGACTATTCTGTTCAGTTTCACCTTTTCCATTTTGACTATGGATACGGATGAAATGTTGTAAAAATATGTTTTCAGTGCTCTTATGATTTTTCTAACCTGCTCGATAGACGTCTTGTTTACGTGCAACACATTAATTAATTTGCGAATCTCGTCTACAGTAACTTTTGAACCCGACTGATTCACACACCCAAAAAAACTCCATGCTACACTTGTGCCTTGACGAAATTACCTATGGGTTAACGTTTACCAAGTGTTCTGTATTCCAGCGAAAATCCAGATTTCGCAACCGTGGCGTCACTTCGGAACCAGATTCTGGCGTTTGTTCCACTGAGAACTATTGAGCCCGGGTTTGTGCTCCCACAGTATCGACGGCTTGGCGCAACGCCGTCGTAGATTTCGAGCCAGTCGTAGTTGCAACGGGTTGAAAACTCCATCTGCAATAAAGCGTGTGACCAAGACACTTCACACATCGTTTCAAGTGTGCGTCTTACATCAAAAGTTTGAAACGAAATTGCGATTCTGCCGCTAGTTGGTAGACTTATAAACCACGTGCAGTTGGCGTTGTGCGGATATAGTTGAGAGTAATTTGGACTTCTGATCGTTCCATAAGAGGTTCTCGTTGAGCCACCGCATGTTGTGTCTGCAAGTCCGATAAAGACGCATCATAAGGTCACTATTTCGTTCAAACTTTTCTCGCCGTAATTGCATATCTTAGCAATTAAAATTAATCTTAGTCAAAATTTTTCAAAATAAAAAAATATAATTTTGAAATAATTATTTATTTGATTTTTTCTATGCTGTAAACTAGTGATTTTTTTCCGGGGCAATTTTGACACTTTTCTGTATCCGGCCAAATCGAAAAAATTTTCTTTTCCAATTTGTTTCTTTTTTCCGGACTGGTCAGAAAGGAAATTTTTTCGTTTCCGTGCAGCTCGAAATTGATGCTATTCTCAAGACTTTTGAAGTTTACACTGCTTGAGCACTACTGCAAAGGCAAAAACAGCAAGCTTGAAGCAACTCACACAACGTAAAGCAATTTTAGAAGTTTATGTTAGCAAAACTGCAATTTCTGTGCTTAAAATTCAAAAACTTTTGCAATTTTGAGGTGGAAAAATATTTTTTCTATTTTTTTCGTTCCCGGCTAGGTCAGACAAATTTGTTTTTTTTTTTGTTTTTTTTCGGCAGGATCGGAAAAAATAGTTTTTTTCGTTTCCGTTTTCCATCCAAAAACCCGGAAAACGGAAAAAATTTTTCTGTTTTTTTTTCGGAAAAAAACACTACTGTAAACTGGAAAATTTCCCGACATTCAAAGTTTTTTCAAATGGCATCCAAGTAATTTCTTATTCTGCATACATGTTGCTAATGCTCTTCTGCTGACTGCTGCAGCGTCAGGTTTCAGCGACTGGTCAACGGTTTGGTTTTCAGACGAGTATTTGGCGGAGTGAACACCCGAGTAGTAGGCAAAGAACAGAAGAAAAGTTAGCGCACCCATACCTTGGACTTCCGTCTGCCTTTTTGAAAACAACTAGCTTAAAATCTGCTTCGTCACCTCATCAGCGTCACAGGTTTGTCTAATGCTAATCGAGCGCAAGCAGCTAGGCTAATTGTGGGCGAAAATATAATTCTCTCTGTTGACAAAAACGAATCCTGTTCCTGCCGCAGTGTTTTAAGTCCAAGTGCAAACGCGGTTTTAACACGTTTATACCGCGACAGAGTGAGACATATAGGCAGAAAAATTTTTAACTAAAATTTTTGAACACAAGGATATCGTATTGAGGCTTTTTTGGTGACGGTGTTAATTTTTGCATGGTTCCTTCATGAACTGACATTAGCTTAAAAATCGGTTTCTCCATAGTTGATGAAGAACATCCGGTATTCTCTGATTCCGGCTCTGTTTCTTTCCATGGATTTATGCGCGTCTCTGAGGTTCACAAAGAATGGAGTGTACTGACAAGCACTTTTTGCATCCGGCAAGCGAGCACTAGCAAGCAACAAAAAAATGCATACTGTTCAGATTGAAATTAAGCTTTCTATTGCCAACTATGGCCCCCGTATCGTTCCCTCAGAGAAAAGTTAGCGGACGGTGTAAGCAATTTGCCTATGGCAGTCGATAACTTGTCAATGGTGGATGCCAAGGTGCCAGTGGTGGATGGCAACTTTTACGCAAATTTTTTCGCGTTTTTTTTAAGCCAGATGCCTTTCGTCCTGGCGATTTACTTGTTCTTATGACAAAGATTTTTATGCTTTATCTGTCAGAATGTAAACCTTGTTTGGTGCAAAAGTGCATACGCTGCATGTTGGGCAGCTCACAGCTTCGTTGTCGAAAAAGCACCAGTACAGTTTTAGACCTTTCGTCACATATTCGTTTTGTCTGAAATACCTTTCTTTGAAATTTCATCCACAAATGACATGAGCAAGGAAGTTTGTCCAACAAAAGTGTATGAAATTTTTATACCAAACGCCGGTTTTCAACTCAAAAATTTGTGAGTGTCAAAGAAAGTAAGAACGAAATTGATGGCGAGAGACGATTTGCCGCTATATAATGCTTCACTGAGATGTAAAACCAGGTTTATGTGCAAAGTCATGTTCTCTGATTTGACTTTAAAGGAACTAATGCTGATTCAAATTTGAATAAATAGAGAGGAGATTCAGGTTGCAGGCAAATACGAGGGAGAAAAGAAGACTAGGTAGGCATCCTTCCACTCTTTACACTGCGCGCTCATGACAAAATGCGCTAATAGCTCGACTTAGCGAAGCTGAAGGCTAACTAGTTAGCTAAAGTGGAAAATAGATGTTTTGTTGCCAGCGAATGGCAGATGCATACCTAAAGCTAAAGTCAAATCATCGAGAATTTATGCGCAAATGCGGAAACATAAACTCTAATAGTCAACTGGAAGTGTATTAGATGTGCGAAAGTGTGGCAAGGCGTACTGAAATCATATTATTGCGCCATTTTCGCAAAATATTCGTTCTAAAAAGACAGAAACTCGTGCATTTGCACGTGGAGAGTGCGAAACCGATCACATACTTTTTCGCATTTTCTATTAAAATTTTAAACACTTATTGCTAGCGGATGCTTTAGTTCTAAAATTCAAGAGCTTACGACCATAGATATTTTCCGGCAAGCCTCCGTCAAATTTAGCAGTTTTACATTTTCAAAAGCTTTTTTAGCCGTTTACGCACTTCTTCATTAGCATTTATAGGTCGTTCCAAAGCTGAGCGCTAATTTATTTTATTTTATGACCTTAACACTATTTTATGACCTTGACAAATGGGTGTGCTTTTTGCGCAGCGGAAAAGCTGCAGCTGATTGCGGTTAGCTATTTCGGCCGGAATATTGCTCATTTATCAAAATGCGTGCTCTGTCTTGCATGTTGCGCGCCAGCAAGGACAATAGTCCGAAAATCTCGTATCCATATTGAGTACGATCTCTCAGAAGCACTTCGCTTGCTTCTCTTCGGTAATGTTTTCTGCGTCAGCTATTACTACATTTTCTGTCCTCAAACGACAAACTTTGCCCCAGACAATGCAGATTTAATTTTTGATAAGTATAAACTCCGTGACGTAACATTTAAAGCTGGAAATATGACGCGTCGTTGGGGTAAAATTTTAAACTATGCAGTGCTATATCCGCACGTAAACCTGAAAGACCTTGGCACGGATCACGAATTTTTCGAAGTATCAAAAGATGCACCTGCGCTTAGACGGCTTGTACAAGTTTGTTTGAAATAGATTTGAAATTTATTTACCAACTTTTTGCGAGCAAAATGGTTTATATGTCGAACGCTATATTAGTGTAATTTGACGATTTTTTCGCAAACCCCTTTTGAGTGCTCGTTTTCGCTTTGCCGTTTTCAATTTGACGATTGAAAAGTGTTTTCTCAAACTTTTCCTATTTCATCGCTTTCCCGGCAATCGATAAGCTAAATCTATTTAGCTTTCACGGATATGATGTTGGAGAACTCATTTGTCACAGTTTTATCTCACATCCGCAGAGCTCCGCCGCGTCTGCATGTTGCAAGATTGCCGGCTGTTTTTCGCATGAGCATTGATTTTTCGCTACCCCTACATTTACACAAATTGCTACGAGTCTTGTTTGTCTTTCATTATCAGTTTGCAGAGAGTGGTGCTTCAGCGCCTGGAAATTTTATTCAAATTCCAACTGCCTTTCGTTGTTGGTTTTACACATGCTTTCTACTGAAGCAACTCCGGTTGCGACTATCCTTGCTCTGCTTTTCATCGGTGATGGATACGGAGCTTACGTAGCAGGGTACGAATGTTCATACTGGAACAAAGTAGTGATTAATTTGTATACCCAATTTCAAAATTTGTTTTGCTTTGTTTTTTTTGGGCCATTTAAATTTTTTGTTTTGTAATTTTTGCATGCTGCATGAAGAGCAGTGGAATATAAAAAAATAGATAAGTGATCAAACTGAATTTATTTATTTTTATTTTCCTTGCCATAAATTTTTTTGCTTCCAATGATGGAACACGACTATGCTCCCAGCTGTTCCAGAGTGTTCCATGGTGTTTCGTAATGTTCCAGACGACAAAAATTTTGTTATTTTTTGTTTGCATGCAGCATACCTTTTCGGCTTTGCCGATTCCACTTGTTGGGCAAAAGCAGTTGTTTTTGTTTTTTGTTTTTTTTTTAACTTATTTCTTGTCATTTTCCCAAGTATTCGAAATTGCGCCAAGCCATAGTTAACCAAAAAAATTTTTAATTTCGCCGAGCAATACGAGCAAAAAAATTTTGGATTTTTCGTTGAAAAAATGTCAAAAGCGCGTGTGTTTTTCACAAATAATGACGATATCTCGAGACCTTGTCCAAGATTATCGTCAAAAAAATTTTTTGTTTGTTTCAATTTTGACATTTGTTTTGTTTTTGTTTGTTTTTTTCGTCCTCACACAACGGCTTGTGTGAAAATTTGTTTTGTAACAAAATAATTACTAAAACAAAGTAATGACTTTTTAAAGCAATAAATGAATTTAAATTTTAAAAAATTGTATAGGTTTTTGAGCAAACACGCATAGCGCTGTGGAGTTAATTTTAGCTCTTCAGTAATTTTGACTGAAAATAGCAGTTGCTGTACGCAGAAATAGTCTCGCCACGGCCGTGCTCTGCTCTCTGATTTCACTGCTTCTAAATATCAATTTTCAGGAAAAGCACGTTTCCGGTCACTTCTGAGTGGATTAGCAACTTGACGAAAAACGGCTACGATCGATGTCGAACGCCAACGTACAATAAAGGTTTAGCAAATTGCAATCGACGTTTTTTTCGCATATTGCATAAAGAAATTTCAATACTGTAGGCCGTCCAACTCACGTGAAAATCGGCGTTTACGTTGAAAGTATGGGGAATTTTCAAGCGACATCAATGGTAGAACCAAGAATTCGACACTACCCTCTGTCTTTTGATGACGTCGTCTTGGCGTTTTAGGATTACGACGTGGACATATATTTCAAAGAGTGGTGGCAAGATGAACGGCTAGCACATCAAAATATTCACTTACCCGGCTTCAACGATGAGGGGTTAATTAATAAAATCTGGCGACCTGACGTCTACTTTGCGAACTCGAAAGTCGCGAAAACGAATCTGCTCACGATGCCGAACACGCATATGCGAATTGACGAAAATGGGTTCGTCTTCTACAGTATACGCGTGAATTTGAAGCTTTCTTGCGCAATGGACTTTCGAAATTACCCACTCGATCAGCAGATATGCACGATTCGGATAATTTCGTGTAAGCGAATTGCTAGTTTTGCATTTTAATGACAGCGGTGTGCTGCTTTTACAGACGGCTACACCGTCGACGAAGTGAACGTCACGTGGGAAAATGCTGGAACGGCCGTAAAGGTCAATGAGAACAATGAGCCTTCGGAGCTCAGCTACACGCACGTTCAAACCGTTGAATGCGATGGGCGCTATCCAACTGGTGCGTACTACTTTTAAGTAATCCCGCAAACACGATTTAGGCAACTTGCCACTTTTGAGTTTTTAAATTTAAATTTGGAAAAATATTTAATGTGTTCGTACTTTAACGTGTCATACGCCACCTTCGCAATGAAGAAATTTTAGCCCAAGCTCAGTGATAAGCACTAAAAGAAAGACAAAGCTACATCCGAATTTCGCAAGAGCTCGCGAATTTGTACGGGAGTAAACGAACGCGTATAGAAAGACATGGGACGCTTTCGGTGCTGTAGCAGATCGGGTGTTGGCGAATCTTGCAGTTTGTGCTTCTAAATTGTGTTGACTACAAACAGTCATAACATGTTCGATGTTGGATTAGAGATATCATCATAGTTGTCACTCAGCTTTCCGTATCCCGCATCACGGCTGATGTCGCGAATTGAAGCTAATACATCTACGCGTTGCATACACCGTCGCATCCCTTCTAGGAGTCTACAGCTGTCTCGAAGGGCAATTCTTTCTCGACCGGCAGCTAACATTCTATCTGGTGCAAAACTACATTCCGACTGGTCTCATCGTATCCGTCAGCTGGATCTCGTTTTGGATCGATCCGTCCTCTGTGCCCGGTCGCGTGACGCTGGCAGTCAGCACGCTGCTCACGATAGCGACTCAATCCGCAGCTATTATGCAGAAGCTTCCGCCTGTTACGTACACAAAAGCAATTGGTACGCGTCTAACCCACTGTGATAGCATTGCTTTCATACCCCGGCGGAGCAAAGATACGTGTATTTATTTTGATAGACATATGGCTGGGAACCTGTCTCCTCTTCGTCTTTGGCGCCCTACTCGAGTACGCTTGCGTCAATTCGTTGAGGACCATGGAGAACACAATGGTACTCTGCTTTCTTTCTTCAGCTCTGCTCTACATTAATCCCTTGCTAACTTTGTCTTGTTTTTAAGCCCTCTAAAGCAGCTAGCGATTTTGCGGTTGAAAAAGCCGCTGCCGCACCAGCTGTGGCGAATGGAAAGACTAGCGTTGAACAGCTAGCTAACGGGTCAGCAAACAGGGCGAAAGCGCCGATCGCAGAGCCGGAGGATGTGATGTCGGCGAGAAAGGATGTTCCAGACGAAAAAGTTGAACTCGTCAAGACGGAGGAGCCTATCATGTTAACTTTCAACGGACACTTGAAAGCACATCAGCTGGAGCGAGTTTGCCGCATGGCATTTCCTGTCGCCTTCGTTACCTTCAACATGTTTTACTGGCTAAAGTACTGGTACTTTGGACGACAATATGTGAAAGATAGAAGTTAGTTCAGAGATTCAGAGCTGGATATTGTTTTGTGCTATACTCTCAAGACGTGTATGTCGTCGAATTATTTGTGAGAACAATGGCACTTGTGCTAACGATCGCAAGAAATGCTGCTGGTTTTAATGGTGAGCCTACACTAAATTCTGAAATCTAACTATAAACAACTGAGAAGCTGCTGCTCTAATTTGGCTCCAGATAGTAACTGCACGATCCAGCAAACAAGGAGGATTATCTTTGTCCTGCGGTTTATTGTACAGTCATGAATAATTCCTCTAATTAGAGAGTATGCTGATAACTTTGACTTAGACACCGGCGCGTATGCTAAATTCCAATGAACCGACGAACATTCAAACGGTGCTCGCGCATCGAAAATCTACAACCTCAATTTTAATCTTTTTTATCAGCATTTATATTGTAGAATCTGTAGCGATAGCGCCGATGGAGTGTCCGGTCCAAGGTCATATTTTGACAAGATACAGCACACCAAATGAGAAATCCCCTCGGTAGCGTCAAGCGGTGCAGTGCTTCACGTGAGTTCTGAAACACACGTGAGTTCTGAGGGGTGCACGCTAGTTGCTAAGAGGCGGATGATGTTGCCGTAAGATCCTAATGTCACTGCTACTTGTTGTGTCATCGAATCAGCGACTCCAAGGCTGATCGCCGAAAAAATTTACTACACAAATTACAAATGCACTCTCCGTGTAAGTCATGGCAAAAGCGAAAATATTTTTTCTCGACTTTGTTTTTGTTGCAAATTCTCTGCCAACTTTCGCGCATCCATTGCAATGGAATGTAAAATGTGTCGTTTTTATCCTCTAAATCGAATTTATTTACGTGAGATTTGCAGAGGCCGCAGGGCGTTTTTCTTGGCCGCGCCGTAAAACTAACATTTACACAGTATGAGTTTTCTTCGCGTTGTCAACAAAATCCTTGTCGACGAAAGCAATCGCAGTTTTTCTAACGATGTTGCGACTGTCAACAACTGTAAAGATGAGGAAAAACCATAAACAACCGTCTAATGATACTGATACATAAACAGACAACAAGTCCACTATAAAAAGGACATCCCGACATTCCTAATTCTAAAATCTGGGAAAATATTCGTAAAACTTCTTTCTCGTCCGATCCTCACAGTCGAATTCCAACCATGACCGCACTGGCTTTCATCGCGTTCGCGCTCATTGCATGCGTTCACATGAGCGCAGGTATCGATCAAATTCGATGTCAGTACGACGACTACAAGAAAGCTCACGACGAGATGTCGCCGAAACCATGCCACAAAATGTGCATCGTGAACATGGACCAGAAGGACGAGATGTGCATCATCGCGTTCACGGATGAGTGCTGCGGCTGCTTCGATCTCCATCATGCCTGTCACGGTCATCCGGAGAACACGCACAGTCGTCGGCGACGATTCATTTCTTTGGACGGTATGCAGGACGATCGCAACTAGCAAGTATTATCTTAAACGCGTGTGCTTCTTGCATTATAGCTCTCGCGCGTGGAAACTGAGCGAAAAGCAATGCTCGTCAATGAGAATGTGACTCCAAGCATCGATATGCGGGACTCCTACACATATCCTTTATTCTTGCTAATATGCTTTCGATACTGTTCTACGTTCTTGTAGTCTTGTGCTCTTGATTTCGTGTGATTCACTGGACGTGTTGCTTTGATTTAAAAAGGACTTCTCACATCTCAGCAGTGATTTTTTCCTGAAAATTTCCGGCAGGAAAGTGAATTTTTTCCGGGGGTCGCGCAAGGAAAACGGAAAGAAAAAATATTTTTCCGACCCCGTCGGAAACGGAAAAGAAAAAAGAGAAATTTTCCGGGCTGGTTCTTTCTCTCTCATCTAAATGTGTTTCATCGGCACGGATTTGCCTGCGAAAATTTGTACATGTGTACTGGTGTCATCAGCGGCACTATGTTGCGTAACCAAACCTTCAACAGCAGCCTTTTGACTTCACACAGAAGGCGAGAGAAACACACTTCGTGAATTAAGTTATTGTTTACACAGCTGCCTCTCTAGAACAAATCGATATCTACTCGACGATCAGAACAAAGGACGGTTCATTTATGACGTCACGGTTTGGGGGAATGAAGAGAACCTGGCCGAATATGATTTTACGTGCTATAAGTATAGAAAAAACCGCGACGAGGGGGAGGAAGGTCCGAAAAGTCAACTTTTCCCGTGATGCCATAAATGTACGGCCCCCTATGGATTAAAGTCCGATTCGTCTTCTACATCGTGAGGCGTTGAACATTTATTTGGATTTTAATATTGGAATTTTCCAGCAGCTTTTGTGCGTCAGAACTGTCCACTTTTTCAATATTTTTATATTGGTTTGAAAAAATTTTGCCGATTTTCAAAATTTGAAAATATCTAGTTCTGGAATTTACAGCATCGCTTTGTAATCGTTTGAGTAAGCTTAGCAAAATTTAGGACGGACAGGATCCGAGATTTCTTTCGGGTTCGGTTTGAAAATGCTGATGAGCAAATTCAAAAAATATTTTGTTAGAGCTTGCAGTGCAGTAAGTGATTATCTCTATCCGAAACACTAGAGAAAAAACGTTAGAATTAAGCTCGAAAATAATTTTTTGACATTTTTAAAAGAAAATTTGCCGAATGTCTTCTCTCGCTCACTGCACTTTCCTTTTTTATTGCATCCTACCTGGAGCGCGCAGCGCGTAAGCAAAAGATAGCCAACAGGTCAGATATGGATTTGCGTCTCCTTGCCTCCGTTTCCGCCCTCTTGCCCCTTTTGCCCCTCCCCCTTGGACAAAAGCGAGCATACGTCTAGAGTATACTAGTACATTGCGTCCAGATGGTGGAACACTATATGTCCCAAGTTGTTCCAGAGTGTTCCAGGTGGACTAGCACAAAGAACCACAAAATTGCATGCGTTTTTTCTTTAACGGCAGAATGCTTTTTCGACTTCGTCGATTTTCTTGTTTTTTCCAGATTTTGACCACGCGTCCATGATTTGTTTGTCCATCATCTTTCACGTACGCAGTACACAAAGTAATTTATTCAGGTCAGAAAGCGTGTCGTTTTCTCCTCGAGATCACGATTCAGGATGTTTTTCCTCGACACATCGTCGAGCAAGACATCTTTTCAACGGATGAGTTCTTCTCTCATCATCACGGAATTTCTCGTTGTACACATCGGCGGAGATTTCAATCAGTGTTTCGCAAAAGCAATTTATCACAAAGATTGTCACCGCTTAGTACATACAACAGGGAGAGAAGTTCGCACAAAAATTATAAACAACAACAAAAACGAAAATGACACGTAAATACACAACAAGAAAGAGGATATAAAGGCTGGATCTTTCCTTGATCCTCATCCCAGTCCAAGAAAAGAATTTCAATTGACTTTTGCTTCTGAGCCGCATTTCTCGGTCATGTCTTCCATCGCTCTCATCTCGGTCGCATTCGCGCTCATCTCGTACGCCCATCTAAGCGCCGCCATCGTCGACCAGGTGCAATGCCAGTACGACGCCTACAAGCTCGCGCATAGCGAGTTAACGCCGAAACCGTGCCACAAAATGTGCATCGTTAACATCGACCAGAAGGACGAGACGTGCATCATCGCATTCACCGACGAGTGCTGCGGCTGCTTCGACCTCCATCACGCCTGTCACGGCCATCCGGAGAACACGCACAGCCGCCGCCGTCGATACATCGCATTGAACGGTATGCGAATTGACTCAACGTTTTAGCTAAACCAATTTTAGCTCATTAATTCGACGTTTTAGATCTCGTTCGTTGAAGTTTCCCTCAACGAAAAATCTATTGTCATACATGCTTGTTTCAAGAAGTCTAGCATGCAGTGAAACTCTACAAGCATTGCCTTTGCATCGAGGCTTTGAGACAATTTCTCGCCATACACTTCATCCTTAATGTTTATGCTTTAATATTCAGAAACGCTATGCATATCCATGCCAGCCTTGCTCTTTGATGAGGTAAAACCATAAACTGTAAGCAGATTACAAACATTAAAGAGGACTTCAAGTTTGTGCCTGTTTGCGCTATTTTGAGGCAGTAAATTTGAGAAAGCAAGCGCCCGCGTTGACGTCAAAGACGTCTATTCGCGAAGCAACGACAATAGGGCCGCATACGTGCAGGAATGCTAATCACTTGCGGCTTGACCTAAAGCCGATCACTGAGCGCAAGCGAGAGTTCTCGAGAAAAAAGCACAAAAGCTGCATTAGGCGCGTCGACGACATTAATAAAAGCTCGGCTAGAGTGAGCACACCGCAAGATGAAGACGCTATCGCGATAGACAATGCAAATGATTTTTGTCTCCCTGTTTGTCAAACCACGGAAAACTCAATTTTTCTGTCTCGAAACCGAACTAATTTCTTTTTTTGCACTCTAAAGTCGCGAGCGCGCTCACAAAAAACGCTATTTTTCTCACCCACCCTCGTGATGCTATGTGGGCTGTGCATGGATTTTTGTACCGCCCCGCCTCGAGTTTAGTGAAAAACATTTTTTAAACGAATAAAGTTCACAGTGTTTCCCACAAGTTGAAAAGAATAAAGCAGGATACAAAGCAGCTGTAAAAATCTTATTTAGTAAAAAGCAAATTTTGAAATAAAAGAATGCAAAATTGCCACTACAACAAAACTGAAACAATTTGTGAGACTTTTCCTCTTTTCTGTGATGCATTTCCGAGGAACGTGAAAGGTTTTCAAAATCCTCAAGTTTCCCCATTTTAATCCAGTCCGTATAAAGTTAAAAAAAATTTTTGCATGTTTCCAATTTTTTTCTTGCAATGGAGCTACCTTGTTTCCATCCACACACGGTAATCCAAACCAGAGATGGTCACGGGCCGGGCCGGCCGGCCGACCCGTGAAGGCATGCGGCCTGTGCGGGCCGAAATTTTTCCATCGCAAAACGCCGTTTGCGGCAAGGGTGCTAAAGTGGCACTGCTTTCCAAACGCAGACATTCGATTCCATTTTTTTGCAGGTTCTGAAGTCTGGACTCTCGGTTTTGATTGTCAATTTTTTGTGTAGGTTATATTTTTTTTAATTAACTGCGGGCCGGTTTATAAATGTGCGGACTGGGTCGCGGACCGGCAGACCGTCAGGCAGCATTTCGCAAGCCGGGCTCGAGCCGAAAATTTCTGGCCCGCGACTATCTCTGATCCGAACACCTTGTTTTAGTGAAATGAAACTTTTCACGGCGGTTATTTCCTTAATCACTTTACTTCATCATAGAGATGAAGCCACAGATGCACCGGTGTTACAGCAGAAAAAGTTAGTCTAAAACGCACACACCTATTGTTAATTTTTCTGCTTATAAAATGATATTGACTTTTCATAGAAACAACGACAACGTTCCAGTCACATCACAATGGATCAACAACTTGTCAAAAAGCGGCTACGACCGAAGTCGATCGCCGACGCACCATATCGATGGTTATTAAAAACACTGAGCCGTGGAATTAATTTCTTCTCTATTCAAGCGTAGAGAAGTCTCTTGCAGGCCTCGCCACCCAGGTAAAAATTGGAATATATGTCGAGAATATGGGAAACTTTCAAGCAACGTCAATGGTATGAATAAAGTACTCTCTATCTCTGCAGCGAAAAAAAATGAATGCTAAATTGCATGCTAGACAAGTGGAACAGCAGAAAGCCAAAGTGCGTCTTGCTTATGGCAAAAAAACACGAGTGCAGAAATTTTTGAATTAAAAGAGAAAAAGAAGGCCACGACTTGTCTGTGTACTACGTTTTTCCTCGCTATCATGTGGAGGAAAAATTAAAAAAAAAAAAAAAAAACATTTTTGTTTGGGGGACCCCCCCCCACTGAACCCCATACCATTGGCAAGTTGTCGCATACCACTGTCAAACTGGTGGCTACCATTGGCAAGTTGCTTACACCGTCCGCTAACTTTGGCGGCTGGGAGGACACGGGAGACAGGGGATAAAGGGGAATACGGGAATATGGGGAATAGGGAATAATCTCAGTTTGACCGTATGGTTATCTTTTTTATTCCGCGCTGCGGGGCTCTAGGCAAGACGCAAAAATAGAACGCGCAATGAAGAGCGATTATTTTTTTATTTCGCGATGAGCTGAGCAAAATGAAGAGTTTCAGACGCGCGTGAACGGTAGAATTTCTTTTTAGCAAAACTGGGGGGGATCCGTTCTCCATTATTCTGCTCTTTTTGCAGAGCTGCCCCTAACTGCCTTCATTCCTTGGGCATCCTCCCTGTCTGGTGCCCATTAGGGCTACCGACGGACCAACGTCATGAAGTGGTCAGTTTTTGTAGCCCTCATTGAAGCGCGCCGATTAGACGTATAAGCAAAAACGCGTTAGCTAGATTTTACCTGTTCACTATTGCGAAATGTTCACAAAACTGTAGGACTACGACATGGACATCTACTTCAAAGAGTGGTGGCAGGACGAACGGCTGGCGCATCCGGCGGTCAACTTGCCAGGTTTCAACAACGTCGAGCTAATTGATCAGATCTGGCGGCCCGACGTTTACTTTGCGAACTCGAAAACGGCGAACACGAATTTTCTCACGTTGCCGAATACGCACATGCGAATCGACGAAAATGGTTCCGTCTTCTATAGCGTTCGCGTGAATCTGAAACTCTCGTGCAATATGGATTTTCGAAGCTATCCGCTCGATCAACAAATGTGCACGATTCGGATAATCTCATGTGAGTAAATAAAATTACATATATTATATAATTAAACCATTTATAAAACCGAGTGACCGCACACATAAGTAAATCGAAACATACTGAAGTGAAATGCAAATAGTTTTATTTTCAAAACAATTAAATTACTTGCTACAAATGCATGTGCTTCACGCTGTTGGGTTGCCAACGCTTTTCAATTTTAGACGGTTACACGGTTGAGGAAATGATCGCTGCATGGGATGACGTACACGCCGCAATAGCCGTGAATCCGTTTAATGAGGTGTCCGAACTGAGTCTTTTCAAAGTGGATACGATTGAATGCGACGGAAGCTATCCGCTTGGTATACAATTCCGGCTTTTTTGTCCAAACTGAACGCTAGAAATATCTCTATTTCATCGATTTTTTTAAATAAACCCGTAACTCCAATGGAGAAAACCACGCAGATCGTTTCAGGAGTGTTCAGCTGCCTCGAAGCGCGCTTCTACCTGCATCGGCATGTGACCTTCTACTTGATCCAAAACTTCATCCCCACCGGTCTAATCGTTTGCGTGAGCTGGATTTCCTTCTGGATCGACCCGACGTCGGTGCCCGGGCGAGTGACTCTTGCTGTTAGCACGCTTCTCACCATCGCCACACAGTCTTCTGCAATAATGCAGAAACTTCCGCCTGTGACTTACACAAAAGCAATTGGTTGGTTGCGCATAGCGATCGACGTATCGATTGACTTTACATAGGGATGATAGCTGAAGCACAAAAAATTTACCCCTTCCCCCATGCTCCATGGGGGCCCCATTTTGCCCCGTGGGAGCCGATTTTGCCTGATCTCCGACCACACCTCAAAAATAGGATAATTTTAGGGTAAGGGGTAACTTAGGGTAATTTTTAGGGTAGTTTTATGGTACTTGGGGGTAATTTGGGGCAATTTTTAGAGTAGTTTTAGGGAACTAGAAATAATTTGGGGCTATTTTTAGGGTACTTGAAGGTAATTTTCACTAAAAAATTTACCTCTGGCAGAAACAACCTCTTGAGAAAAAAACCTCTTTGGTAGATGGGGGCGGGCACTTTTAAAAATTTGCTCCATAAGAAAGGGCGTGGGACGGGGGCCCATGGGGGAGCCGCCCCAAACTACCAACTTTATTTTACACTTTTCTGTTTCGTAGACGTATGGCTCGGCGCTTGTATGATATTCGTCTTTGGAACTCTACTCGAGTACGCTTGCGTCAACTCGATACGAATCGCCGCGAAAACGACGGTTTGCCTTGTAGAAGCTTTAACGACAAGCAGAAATATCTTTGGTTTGTTTTTTTGCAGCTGGCAAAGGCAAGATCGATAAAAAGTGCCAAAGAGCGATTAGTTGACGACCGGAAGCCGATTCTCGAAAACGGGCTGATCTGCAGTGCGCCACTTGGCGAAGTCGAGTTGGCTCTGAAGCAGAGGAAGATTGAGTCGATCGGTGAAGTTGAGGGAATTGTAAATAGTAGTCTAAGTGACTACTACCCCACGTCGAAAGGCGTCGACGGATACTCAAAGGCTCTGCGACTTGATCGCGTTTGTCGGGCGGCGTTCCCATGCGCCTTCGTAGCGTTCAACGTCGCTTACTGGCTGAAGTACTGGCATTTCGGGAGATGACCTTCAGTTAGATGGCGGACGAACGTTTCCATTTGAATTAACGAACGTCAAATGGCCAAAACTATGTATAAGTAAAGCGCGCGTTCTAACTTCATGGGTGATAGTCACGAAGCATCGTCAAAATTAGAGTTGGCACTGGGGGGCAAAAATTTTGCCCTCCCCTCATCCCCATGGGGCCCCCATTTTGAGGCAAAAAATTTTTAAGGCCGAAACCAATCT
>JAQGBB010000837.1:0-16219 GCA_034691745.1 Prismatolaimus dolichurus
AGACCCAGCTGCTAATGCATCTAACTAGAACACGGACAGTCATGGAACATCGCGTAGAACTTTGACTCACTTGTGGCAGCCAATAGGCGCGCGCGATTTTTGCCAACAGCCAATCAGTGACAGCCTTGTGTAACTGCCCTGGGATTCGTAGCTGATCAAAAATTGGAAATTTTTTGAAACTGCCCTGGTGACTATGCGACTGCCCTAGAGACACTGCCCGCCAGATACTGCCCTGCGTTCATAGCCAAAGCCTTAGATGGCGAAGTTAGATTCCACTTGACTTAGTTGACGACTAAGTTGGCTAGTCGGGTCGTTTCAGTAAGCGACTTTCTGTGTCACTAAGTTAAGTTGGGATCAAAGTTGCAAATCTGGGTTGCGGCAAAAGTAAGTCGAAAAAACGAAGTCGCTTACTGAATTGCACTGTGAATCCGTGGGTTCAGAACTTTGAAACACCATAAAATTTCGCAAATGTAAAAAACTTTAATTTTTACATTTTACGTGTAGGTACGCCTTTTAAATGTGTTAAAACATAAACAAAATAGATTATTAGGTCTACGACGTAACACGTAGTGGACCCTTATGCGATGACTTGTTTGTCCGTCTGTCCATTCGTCCGTCAATTATCTCGAGGTAGAAGCACCCAATCGAGGTGCGGTTTTTTGCGTTTGATACCTTGAGCCAAGGGAACGACCGAATTCGAAAACGGACCCATCGGGCCGAATACCCTCGGAGCTGGATACGCTAGTAGGTCCATTTCCATGTAACAGAATAACGTTTTTGCGCATAACTCGTGAATGTCTGCGCTGATTTGGTTGAAATTTCGTGTACAAGCCGCCTGCATAGCAATTTGAAAACGTGTTGCCATCGATGGCTTTTGACATAAAAAATTTTTAGGCTCACTACATCGCATTATGTAAACTTATTTTCGAGGTAACTCCTGAAAGCCTCCACGGACTTGCCTGAAATTTGCATTCTTCGCCGCTTGTTGACTCCAGTAATAAATTTTACTTTGTGGACCTACGGAGCGACACGTCGGACTTGTTTTAATAACGATTATTAAAATTCATCGATACTAGTAACAACAGCAACAATTCTACTCTTAAAATTAATTTTATAGTTCCGCCGCTGGCTGTGAGAGTGCACGCGTCAAACCACGTCAACCGTGGGCCACATTTGGGCTCACAGAGGCATTGCCGAGCGAGGATATGAAACCGTGAGTGTGCTTAAACATGCTTGCAAACGATTCCCTGAGCGCAGTCGTTCTCCCGACGAACACAAAGTTGGACATGAAGCAGCCGAGGAGTTGTATAACGATCGACCAAGGTACAGTGACCGTCCGCGCTGCTGCGTCGGTCATCGAGCTTGTGACGCCGAGGAAAATCTCTGCCGCCAGGAACGGGATTGCGTAGACACCGACGAGCATTAGGCTCGTTATCGTTGCCTTATATTGAATGCTGTTCTTCAAATCCTCAATGTTCTTCCCTAGAAAACGAAAGTAACCACTCGGCACCCAGCGACACACATTTGGGTCTGCACCAGAGTGTAAAATTGTCATGCGATGAACGGAGCAAAAAGTAAAGAGTTTAGCGTTTGGACAAAAAGCGGCCTCATATTCACGTCCCAAAGATGCCCAAAGCAGCTGCTTTACCTTTCTTGCGGGCAGCTCTAATGCGTAACATGAGAACGCTGAGGAGAGTCGCATAGATGGCGACTGTCGACACATTGATGATTATACCTACCACCGAGTAGAGTGTCGTTGCGTTCGCTGCCCAAATGAGTGCGGCGACGCAGTTGCTGATCAGCGATGCTGGATTGATTCGAGGTGTGAACCAGCCCATAAAAGCGCCATGAAGAAGCCACGCGACGACGTTGATTATCTGGAGATGCTTCACATAAAAGTCGCGATATCGACCGGGCAACGAGACACTCAGGAGGCGATCGATCGCGATGCACGTCGCTTGCAGATTGGATCCGTTGGCAAAGAGATACGTCCAGAAGTATATCGGCACACACGCAATCGGTGGCGTCGTCTCTGGTTGGTGGAGCACGTAGTGGATCAAACGATAGCCCGTTTCAACGACAACCGAGAGGCAGAAGAGTCCATCGGACGCCGTCAGATGAAGGGCGCAGATGTAGAAATTCGATCGGAGAGACGGCGTCCGAAGGATGACGACGAAGAGGACGAAGTTGCAGATGAAGCCGACGCTGGCGAGTGATATCATCACCGCAGTAACAGGAAAAAGCAATGTGAGCAGCGTTGATGACTCCTCATTGAGAAGCAACAGTGCCGACGTTGTGTTATTGCTGCTGCTTGCGTTGGCCATGGCTTTAAACACCTCTGTAATCTTGGCGCGCCGCAGTCTTTTTAATCTTTTTTTAGGTAGGGGCCATCCATTTATGGCGCCACGTAAAAAGTGCATTTTTTGGACTCCCCTCCGCCGTCATATGTTGTAACACATAAACATAGCCTACCTTTTGCACATAACGTTATATTCGCCGCCCGCCTCTCCTCCCAAACCGTGACGTCATAAATGGATGGCCCCCTATTCTGATAAAAAAGCTGTTCGTGATGGGAATCTCAGATCAAGAAACCTTTGTATTAGGTTGTTGCGAAACTCGTTGCCATGGTCAGCTACATGCTTTTTTATATAAATTCATTGTCTGCGTGCGAGGATTTTCAATTGAAAAGCTTTTATCACTTAGATACAGCAGCCGTCCGTGATGCGCCCTAACAACGAGACAAACACCAAGTTGGAAATTGTTTCACTGCAATCATCAAACGAAACGAAAGGCTTCTACTCTTTGATACGAAAGCGTACTGTATCTAAATTTAGCTCATCTGACCACCTTTCGGAACAAATGCAAGCACTTAGTTGAACGGGCTAGGTTTTCGAACAATGAAGCCTCTAGCTGCGAAAGGATGCTGCACAAATCGGATTTCTCGGATGGCCAGACGAAGGTAGATTTTGTGTTTCCCATACTAAAATTAGAATTGCAAACGCCGAATAAAAGCGAATTTTCGATTAGGAAGATGACTTCGCGGCGCGGTTCTTTCTGTTCGATTCTTCAGCCCACGTCCATATATGTGGACTGTCTGCCACGTGAATTTTGCGTGACCCGATTCCCACCCACGTCGACCTCTTTTGCTTTTAAGAGTAACATTTTGAGAGACTCGAGGAATCTGTGTACACGTCAAACTTTCATGTCCATTTATATTTTTTCTTTATTCTCTTTATTTTTCTACAACTTTTGACAAAAAATGAGCTCAATCAGCTCAGCCAATCTCGAGATAAAAAACCGCAAGGTTTTGAGAAATTCCTATTTTCTAACACACAAAAATTCGACATAAGTATCGTACACTATGAGCTGGCAGCTCATTTTTGGCACACATATATATAATCAACTGACGGTTCCAATTTTTCAATAAAAAGTTAGGGTTTTAAATCATTCTCAGGCGCTATTTAAAAAAAAACTGGTGTTTTTGGTCGCCTAAAACGGTTTTTCAGGTCTATCTCTAAGTCAAAGGTATCTATATCAAAAAGAATTATCCCGCTAGCCTTCTTGGTTCCAGACTTACGTGAACGGACAGACAGACACCTCCGATTGCATAGGGCACACTGACGTGTGCTAGTGGGGTTAAAAATTACACTTCTTCGAAGGGGGGGGGGCGACTTCGCCACCCCGAACCCCCTACCATACCGACGCGGAACATGGTGTACTATGAAGCTCTAGGCGTCTGCTAACTTTCGATTTTTTGAGAGGGGGAGCAGGGGAAGGAGAGGAGAGAAAAGGGAAAATCCAAAAGTGAACAGTTAGCATCCTCTTTTGTCGCTGGCTTCGCTGGCTCATAGCCGGATGCAAAAAGGGAAGAAAATAAAAAAGTCTGCTATTGGTGCCACATCATACGCGGCTGCATAAAGACCCAGTAAGGCATGGTTCACCTGTGCATAAAGCAATGTCCACAATTTTTCTTAAACATTCTTCTAAACTTTACACAAGCAAAACCAACTTATTACAATATAACTTTCGCCTGAAACTGAGACGCCTGAGTTTTGTGCACCCTCGGCATCACGCTATGACAGCCAACGACCACTGTCTCGTAGCTCCGCTGGTACTGATAGCGTCCGTGCTCGTCGCAGAACACTCGCCGCAGAACAGGAAACTCTCGTCGAATCGGCACGCAGTCGGCGTGCGGAAGACCCCTCGATCGCCTGCAAAGGCAGCGCGCCTCGGAGACGAGCTTCGGCTCACGATTCTCGTCCCGATTCAGTTTCCACTCCCACGGGCAGAGTGCCCGATCCATGAGCTTCGAATCGGGCTCCGTCGACGGCGCGGAGGTGCAGAAATCGGGCTCGAGAATCATATCGTCAAAGGTGACGCCACGCGAGGATTTTCGCTTTCCTTTGGAGTCTTCGGCGCCGCTGCCGTCGGTCGCGTCGGCCATGAAGGCGAGCATCGTTGGGTCGGAGTGGGTTTCGCGGAACCAGTCCATGAATTGTTCAGGAAGGTTTCGCGGCTCCTCGCAGCGGACAGCCGCCGATTCGGCTTCTTCGGTGACGATCGATTCGGGATCTTGGTCCGACGTGGTTTGTCGGAAGGATTGGCGAGCTTGAAAATACCATGGCGAATCGTGCGTGAAATTGCTGCTACCCCATCGGATTACCGGCGTGGTAATGACGGCGTCAGCGAGAAGAAGAATGACCTGCAAATTGTTTAAAATGAATATAGTTCTTTATCGGTAAAAGCTTTGTCGAAAAAAAAATTCGAAATTGCAGACCATAAATGCGAATATTTAAAAGAGTATGTGTCATGTATATCATGAGTGACTCTGGGAGTAAGCTGCAAGTTCATTGACAAGGCGCACGATTTTCGTGGTACGCAAGCTAATTTTCAGTATGCACATACTCATAGCCGCATGTCCTAAGTGTCTCATTTTCGAACGATTTTTCTAAACTTTTGTGCTTCCAGAGAAAAGGTTCTAATAAGCAAGCAGTCCTATCTTTCGCACGGCTGGCAAAAACGAAAATTTCTAAAATAAGCGCTAACAAGAGACACTAACCAAAATTTTCTGACGACTTTTTGCGACACGATCTTTGTTTTTTAAACAAAAAGCGTGATTAATTGTCTAAACGAAAAAAAATATAGTTTTGACACAAAATAACATGAGGAGCGAAAAATTGACGACGACAGCTGCTTACAATACAAATACAAACATTTAAAGAACATTCCAGAGGCATTGTTATACGCAATAAAATTTGTCGAAACTAATATAAAATAAATTATACAAAACTTGTGAAAACTAATTCTATAAAATAAATGAAAACTCAAATAAGCTGGAAAAAATTTTAGAAAAAAGTTTCAGAATAAAAAGTGCAGTGAAGAGAAAAGACGCCTGATTTTTAGCTTGGAAAAACGTTCATTGCAAAAATATAACGCACAGCTTTTCAAACGAGACCGGCTTGAGGCCACTTAGAAATATAGCACTTTAGTATTTGAAGCTTTAGTAGAGTCATCTAGCTGAAATTCCGAATTAAACAATTACATTAACAATTTTAAATTTACGGAGGAATAATCTAGAGCAAAAGTGACGTACCAGATGCCGGACAACTGCAATCATTGCTTCTTCGCACTGTTTCTCTTTTCACTTCTTTCGCAACGCGACAAACGAACGAACTGTTTCACTATGATGTAAGAGGCAAAAGGAAGGCACTGAACGTTTGTGCTCCAAATCTAACACGTCGTGTCTCCGCGACGCGCGGTAAATGAAAAACGAACTTTACATTAAACTTTTTTAAAACGTCTCGATTTTTGTATGCCACGTGTTTCCAAACGCCCAGGAAGTGTCGTAAGTATTTAGACTAGTCGTCGTTCATACTTTCGAGTGGACCAGATATTGCGTAATATGTCAACCACCGACGCACCGGCCCGCACGCATCACCATTGAAGAAGAGGGACGTGCGTGACGGACGGGCGCATCACGACGGACAAGCGAATGCGCACGGCAATGATGCCCATCCGGATGAGCAGCCAGATGATTTCAACGACTTCCGTCAACAAACCGAAAGGTTCTCTGCTGACAAAACGGAGACCGGGAAATCGGCCGCTTAGAGTGGCCTTGAAAAAAAGGGCAATTTGCAACAATGTCACCTGTGCGTCGAAAATAAACAAACTGCAGTATTTGCATCAAAATTTGCAAGAATTCACGTTGCGATAAGTGAGAGAAGTTTCGGGGTCTAAAAATAAGTTGACAGAGCTGTTTCAATTTAAATAGAAATTTCAATTAAGATTAGGCTATTGCAATGAATAAAAAATGCGAAGTTTCAGTCGTATGTCGTAAAATGAAGCTAAAATGACTACGGCTAGTAGAAGCAGCTCTTTGCGCATAACGTCTCGCCGTTATGCACGTACACGCTAGGGAAGTCTATTAATTTCGAGGAAGTCAAATCAGCTAGATTACACAGAAGCTCAAATCTCAAAAGCCTGAATCGAAAGTTTTAATTTTTGGCCAAAGTTTCAAATTTTAGAAAATAAATTTCGCTTGCTATAATTAGACTTTTGCTAAGTAATTAATTTTCACTTTCTACGCTGCTACAATCTCCTGTCGATTGTGAGTTTGGCAATATTTCGCTCGACCCTGAACGATTATCTGTTTTCGTGTTCCGGAAAGGCGGGAATTCAAAGTTTTTGATTCAGGCTTTTTGAGATTTGAGTTTCCACTAGGTATTCTACTTTATCTGGCTTCCTCAACACTAATACTGCCCTAACGTGTACGTGCATAATGTCAAGGGCGTTAACGCACGTCGTTATCCACGTGAGACGTGATCGAAAGAAGCGTTTCTCGCGTTGATGATTGTTTCCCGCGGACAAGCATGAATGCAGGCGGGCGTGTGTCCGACCAAAACGAATCACGCACGTTGGAACCAGACAGGGGTCATAACTTGAATTCCTGCCGTTCCGGAACAGGAAAGCTCGATTTTCTCGTGAACGGATAATCGCCCAGGGTTGAACAGATAATCTCCGTCAATTTCAGGCACAATCCTTTTTATCAACATGGTCGAATGATATGTGAACCTAGCTGTAATATCGAGCCCATTGAATTTGCTCGCAAACAAACGCAATAACTGATATCGCTATACAGATGAGCCAAAGTACGAAAATCCCGCATGCGTCGACGATCGACATCGTCTCAACGCTCGTCTTCTCAAGGTCCGCCGGATTCTGGTTACACTTTCCCACCATATTATACTTGAACGCTATCATATTCGCGATGTTCAAATGTCGGATGATAAGCGTCGAAAAGCGGTCGGCAAGTCGCCGACGTGCAGGATTCACTGCGTACGCTATGAACCGCGGTGGCGTCGAGAAATCCTCCTGCATCGATAGGGCGGCGCAGGTATGCGCATCGTAGGTAAGGGCACCGAAGGTTCCAGCAACGCCAATAGAACCCACGAAGACAAGTTGAGGATCTTCCAGGAGTGCTTCTTGAGCTTCGACTTCGTCATGAAATATTTTTAGTGGATATTTCTTCAGCGCAGCCAGCAGTTTTTCGCCTTCTAAAATGTGATGTAAACTTTTCTGCAAAGTAATAGCCAAAAGAAATTAACATTAATTTGAAACAAATAAATTAGCAAATAATTAGTAAAAAAAAATTAAAAATGAGCAAAAAAAATAAACAATGAGTAAACATAAAAATAGCAAAACAGAAATTGGCCAAAATTAGCAAAAAAGTCGACATTTGATTAAACACGTTAGTGTTTGATAATTAAAAATTTCAATAATTCTGCGTAATTTTTTTAATTTAACAAAAGCTTAACAAATTCACAGAAATTTGATAATTACGTGAAAATTCTTTGCATGCTGAATGTCAGTGAAATCGGCATTATACCTGGAATGCGCCCTTGCGCGAGTAGCTCATAGTAGAAGCTCTGATTTGTAAAATCCGCTAAGCGGAAGCCCTTCTGCGCGATCAGATCAGCGAGCTCGCTCGTCGAATTGAAGATCGCTCGTGGTCGCTTTGGCTGAAGAAGCCCACCAGTCAGTACATTCGCGTAGAGTCCTTGCATAAAGAACGCGAATGAAACCCATAGGAACGCGATCGCAACAGTGGAGCGCCGACGCATTACACTTCGTCTCTCATCTTCGAGCTCGAACACGTTCCCAGCGAATTTCACGAATGTCTCCCAGAGGGCAGAAAACGTTGATTTTTCCGTTGAACCAAGAGCAAGGGCGAACCAGAAGGAGATAAAGCTGGCTACAAGCGCTGCCCAAAAGGACGCTGAAAATGCCGTCATATACGAGAAGTAGTTCGTCGCTTCGCGGAATCGATAGAGCGAATCCGTCCTCAGCGTATACGAAAAGCGGCCCGCCGGAAAGGGCGATGTGGTGAAGATAACGTTCGCCGAGCGTGCCAGTGTAAAGCCGGCGGGATCGGGCGAGATATCGATGAAGTCATCGTGGAGCAAGTCTAATTTTTCTTCCGTTGTCCAAATCGGTTGATCGTAGATGGTGAAATTCTCTTTCAACGCCGTGAGGATAAAGGCGAAAAACTCTAGATAGGCGCCCGGGCCCGGCTTTGGGCATGACGACGGAAGCGTGAGACAATGACCCGAGAAGTTCGTTGCTTGAGCGCAGCGTGAGAAGTTCCAAAAGTAGGACTCCCCGCATCGGTAGCTGAATGGTGGAACATCGAGCTTGAACTCCAAGCCGAGTCGAATGAGCGATGTGGGCATATTTTTACGAGTTTATAGTTTGAGATTCATTCCAGAAATGGGCAAACTCGAGACAAAGCGTACAAAAACTCAAATTGACGAAATTTTTGTTGTAAACGAGGAAGCACTAGAGCGCTGGAAACAAATAAAGAGACAGCTGAAAGTGCGGAATTTTTAGCACTTATTAATTTCCGTAACAGTTGAGCAGGCAACATATATAGGGCTAGAACAAAGACGTAGAAAATAGATATTGCTAGAAACATGGAGCATATTGATTGCGGTCACGCTATGCATCGCTTTTCGTGCAGCTGTGTAAACCGCTCTGGTGCGACACGTTCCTTCGCTTTGCTCAAGTTTCTTAATTAATTTATTTTTAATTGATTTTTGGCAAAGTTTTACTATATTTCTTTACCTGTTGAACCGACATGCGTCAGTGAAAACAAAATGTTTTTAAAACGCATTTTGCTTGATTTAAAATCTTTTTTTTTCTCACTTTAAATTTATTCTACTTTCAGTTTTTAGATTTTTTGCAGTTGCTATTTGCAGTAGCTCCACGAGGAAGTATTGTTTTCCAGCGGAAAGTAAAAAATCGCATGCAAATAATTGTGTTAATTTAGTGTTTTTGGTTCAATGGAAAATTGTCGACATCTTTTTATGCGACCTTTTCTTTACGGCAAAACAAAACCCACGCACAGAAGAACGTTTGTTTCCAACACTGGCTAATTATCATCGAACGAAAAAAGCTTTAATTTAGCACGTAGCTGTGCACATTACACGTAGATAAAAACACTGGTGGGTGGAAGCCGACATGGTGCCGCACTTCCGTCAAATCAGATCTGATGATGTCCGGCTGATTAAGCGAAGCGCTGAAGGCGCACTACGTAGACTAACGTCAGCTGCACTTGCCACAGTTCCAAACGAACGCTGCCTTACAAGCTTATACGCTCACGCTCACTGGTAATGACAACGAATTAATTACAAAAACGAAATGCTAACACGTGCAGATGTCGACGGTTTTTGAATTCGTGTGTGTGATCGAAAGCGCCTGCTTTTTGCAGCTTTTCGATAATGAGACAGAGCGCGACGCGTGCCTGGAAAGGAAAGGTCAAAATTTCCTGAAAGTGACGACTCGATTATCCGTTTCTCTCTAATATTTTCTCCATTCGACACACATTCTCTTCCAATGCACGCTACATGACTCTTTTTTATTGTGATCATGTATGTATCTGCGCTTGCGATAGTTTAGACTCAATTATTGGTGATCAAAATTGAAAATAATCCAGAATCATTGAATCCAATATCAAAAAATTTTGGTATTTTTGTAGAATTAAGTAAAAAAATAAATTTTTTTTTTGTAAAATTTTTGAGAAAGCATCTCTGGACAAACCTAATGGCAACAACAAAAGATAAATTGGAAACTAATCGGAACAGTATGTAAAATGTTGTAGAATCTACCGTGATGAACGGCTCGGAAAACGAAATCGATCTGGAAAAACTGACCCAATCGCTGCTCGTCACTTCAGTAGAACAGCTTATATTCGGCGTCATTTTCATCGTAACCGGTTTCGTTGGCGTCATCGGGAACCTTCTCGTCCTCGTGGCGCTCTCAACGAGCGCGAAGATGATGCGCAACAAGATGAATATCGCGATAATAAATCTCGCCACTGGTGATCTATTCACTCTGCTTCTCTCGATTCCGGAAATAATTCTCGCCCTTCGTGGGGAAGGATGGACTCTTCCGAGTTTGCTTTGTCCTCTTTTACGTTACCTCGAGGAGGCATTTCTCTACGTTTCCGTCTTTATGCAACTCATTGTTTGCATCGAAAGGTATCTTCGATAAGTGACGTCCACAAAAATTGAAATTTTTGACCCTCTGCTTCACACGTTAAAATTAACGTTATGCACGGCTTTTCCCTCTACTTAGTTATTATTGCATCTGGCAAGCGAGCGCAGCGAGCAACAAAGAGAATGCTACTGGTCAGACAGCCCTCCCTCGAAAAATCGAAAGTTAGCATACGTCCAGAGAATCGTAATACAGTGTGTTCTGCGTCGAAATTGTGGACCGCTCAATGTTCCAAAGTGTTCCACGCTATTTCAAAACACAACTCACAATTGCCTGTTGCGTTTTTGTTGTTTAAGTCGTATGCTTTTCGGCTTTGTCGGTTCATTTGTAGTAAGCCGGACGGCTGGACGTCGGACGTCTTTGGTGACGGCTCCCTTACATGAAAATGGGTTTATATAAATTTTGCTCTTTGACTCTTTTTCTTTATCAGCGTTTCAATAATTTTTTTACATGATCATCAAAATACCTTAGATTTTTTAAACAAAAATTGAATAAAAAAAATAAAATTATAAATTATAAAATATTGGACAAAGTAGCGAAAAGTTTTAAAATATGTATTTACAAGCAAACAGATTTGTATTCACGTGACCGCTCCTGATATTTCCTTCGCCAAACGTTTTGTCTAGGTTCCTCGCTGTCTCGCGTCCGATCTCGCAAAAAGCCGCGTCACGCATCTTCGCATTCTCGATAAGCATAGCCTGCGCATGGATTGCTTGCTTTGCGCTAGCAACGCCGTACGCATTCTCAAGCGTCATCGCCATCAATGAAGACGGCTCCGATATCGACGAAGACACATTCAACAGCACCACGCACCCGCTCTTCGACTGCTACCTGCCGGATGAGTTCCAGCACGGCTTCAAGATCGCCGAACACGTCGCCTTCTACATTGTCCCCTGCGCCCTCATCGGAAGCCTCTACGGCGCGATGGCGTGGATCCTCTGGCGTCAAACCCTCCAGCTTAACGCCCTTCAACAAGCACAAAGATCAGAGAATTCAACAGAAAATATCGATCGACGCCTGAAAGCACGCAAGGAGGTCGTCAAGATGTTCGGCGTTACTGTCGCCATCTACTTTCTCTGCTACTCGCCGACGCAGACCACCTTTGTCTGCCACCTCCTCGACCTCCACTTCATTCCGACGACGACGATTCTGCTAACGTTCAACGCCCTAACCTATTCGTGTTCGGCGGTCAATCCGATTGTCTACATGATGTTCTCGAAGCGGCTCCGGAGCCGGCTGAGCTTTCTGCTCTCACAGCTAACGGGTCCGACGACGGTGGGCGAAAAGGAGCGGCGGGCGGCCGACATTAAGCTACGGGTGGAGGTCGTGGCACAAAAACGGCAACGCTTTCGCGAGATGAGGAAAACGGGGGTGTTCGAGATGGAGCAACCGACGAGAACGTTCCATGAGCACCCGTCGCCAGACTGTAGCTGGTCGTGCTGCTGTTGGTACTGCATTCTCGGCCGGCGGCCAAAGACGCCGTGCGGGTGTTCGAAAGTGGTGCGAGGGCACCATTCGACGGAGCGACTTGGGGAAGATTATCGAGGAGAAAGAGGACATGAGGGGAGAGAGAAACGGTCGATGCTTCTGTACAGGAGAGGACGCTGGATAAGATATGTATTCGCGTGAAGCCTATCGACACTGCTCGCTGAGCAGTGTATACGTTCTGCTAGCGGGTAGCAATAGTTGCGCCATCCAAATTGCATTGCATTTTCTCGAGCGCGCAGCACGTTGAAAAGATAGCTATCACGCGTGTCAAGAGTCACTGTCCATTGGCCGGTTTTCTTAAAAATTCAGAACCAGAGTTCTAGGGACTGGCTGAAGATGCAGCGACGTCCAATGCATCAGAACAATGTCGCTGTCATTTCGACGTATTGGAGGCTGTCACAGATTCAGCTAGTCTCGGGAAATCTGGCTCCGAGTTTTTCGGAAAACCGGCCAATTGACAGTAACTCTTAGAGCGCGTGATAGCTACCTGATCGCGGGTCCGTCAGTGAGTGAGACAGTCACAGCCCTAACTTGAGTTTTTCCTCAACCAAATCTCAAAATTATTATTTTTTCTGCTGATTGCCCTTGGTCCACAGATTTGCCTTCTGAAAGTTTTATCGCTGTCCGATTCTCCTACCGTAAATTCTCAGAGTTAAGCCAGTCAATGTAGGTGGCGCTTTGACGCTGTGTTTATGCAACGCGCCCATGATGCGACGTCGCATCAAACACAGCGTAAAAACGTCCCCCCCCTACGCGTACTCGCTTAAATGCGAGAAAAAGCGGTGGCGGTGTGTGCATAGGAGAATGGACGTACGGACTGGAAAAATTTACTAGTAATCGAAAAATCGTATTTGTTTCATGTTAGTGCAAGAAACGACGGCAAAAAATGAATCCGTCTGAGCCGAATCGGCTCGATCAGTCTAATTAGTGTCGCGCAGCTAGAATGAGGACAATAGGGAAATGGAAAGCCCTTTTTTCCCTCCATATGACTGATGTCAGCGGCAGCGACGCAGCTAATCTGAGTCAACGAGTGGCGTTGGAGATAGCGAGAGACATGCTAGGCTTAGCTTATGATGGGCACACGTCCCACCGGGTAAGGCACACTAACGTGAGTCAGTGTGCCTAAAATCTGAATTTTACCGAAAAAGATTGAACTCAATACGCATAAAAATATCAAAATTACCATAATTTTGTAATTCTATCAAAAAAGGTTTCTGCGAGAAACAGTCTCAGAAATTCTATGATAAGCCTAAAATCTATGTAAAAAATACAGTTCCTGCAGATTTTCCGCATTTGCACTAGCGTTCTTTGTTAAGATCAGACCGAGTGTGTTGTGCGTGGACTACGTACGGAATAGGAGCTGAGTCGTGGAAAGATTTGCCGGTGCGAAAGCTAGCCAGACGCTTCGACAGCGACTCGAAAAAAATGCGTCTGCTCATGATCCATTATTTTCGAAAGTAGAAATGCTGTCTGCATTTTTTTCGGATTGTCGTCTTGAAATCGAAAATGCGTAGACCGAGTCTACTGAAATTTCCCTCGAAAGGTGCCGAATTGGTCGTGAGCGTGAAAAAATCTAATTAACCCGAGTTATATAAATTGTAGTTTTAGCTAAGCAGTGCTGAGAATAGGCATGAGCGTCGATATCACCTAGCCGATGAGTCCAAGCACGCACGTAAACTAGCGTATCGTGAGTCCATTTTGGTGGGTAAGTCAAAATTTCTGTTCAAGTCTCTCCAAGAAAACTGCTCATTTCGACACCTCGCTGCTGCTTGCTCGTTTCGACATGTAGTTTTATTCCTCTGCGCTCTTGCGGTGCCCGCCGAACAACGATTGCGCTAATTGGCGATGTCAATTTTCGTGCGCGTAATAACGCTCAATTGACTTCCGAGCCATTTTGTTACGATACTGATTAAAAGCGTACAGGGCCCTGAGGACCTTTCGCTCTGCCATACGCGCCAAGACATCGTGCAGCACTGTGGCCATGTACAGCAGCTTCCTTTTACGTGCGTTTAATGTTCAACGCCTGCGCCATCGCCGAGTCCAATAGCACTGCTGCCCAACGCTGTTCGACGACGCTGCTAACGCAACGCTTTGCACGAACGTCGCTCAGCGTTTCCTGGGGCATTAAGAGACTCCTGTTTTCATTAGACCGATGTGCCATTTGCCATTTGATTGTTGCGATTGCCTAGACACAAAGCTACAAATAATTACAGATCCTTTGCCGATCCGATAAAAACAGAGCGTCGAAAAAGAACAAGTGAGGAAGTCAGAAAGCAAGCCCGACCTATCGTCGTAGTTCAAAGAAAAGAATTCCAATAGTTTTAATTATGGCAACGCCAGCGAACAACAGCGTGCCCACAAAGAGTCTTCAAACTCAACCGCTAACGACCACCGCAAACATGGCTAGCTCGACCGTAAGCATTTCACCCTATCCTAATACATACTTGATAACCGTTCTAGCGCCCACCACGTTCATCACAATCGGACTCGTCGGCATCGTTCTTTACACGCTCATCCTCATCGCGATCGCACGAAACCGTGAGAAGTTCCGTTTTCCCTACTACATCTTTCTCTTCACGCTAGGCGTAGGGGAGGTCATTCTTCTCTTCGCGTGGGGACCCTCAAACGGCGTTTGCGTTCTGCGCGCGTACGCCTACAACACGACGACGTGTGAAGTCAACCCGCCATGGCTGGACCACGTCTTCGGCTGGATCGAATACGTTGTGTTCATCGCCGAGTACCCCTTCGACGTGCTAATCGCGTTCGACAGGTTTGTTTCGGTCGTCTTTTTTCAGCACCGGGAGGCCATTTTCACGCGTGGACGCGTGGCGATCATGTGCGCTGGAGCGTGGCTCTACGCGCTCATCGTCGCGTCGCCGCTAATGGTATGGTACATCCCGACATCATTTCAAGCGTGGGAGCTAACGCGCGATTTTGACTCGTGGACTCCAGCCTCCTTGGCATGGAACCATGCCAATGGTGTCATGGGCGGGGTGCTGATTATTTGTAGTTTGATCCTATACGTCATCACGATCGTGAGCTTGGTCGCACGCAGCATCAAGAAGAAGGTAAAGCCCACCACGAATGCTGCAGGAGGGGGCGCGTCGCAGAACATGAAGCCCGAGGTAAAGTTGTTGATTCAGGCAATACTGCGCTTTTTGCTTATCGTGAGCGTGATACTTTTCGGGAACACGCAGCAGGTTTTCACGACGTGGACGTTCTATGCGTTCGCGTTGTTTGTGCTGGCGGTTCCGGTGAACACGACGATTATAATGCTTGTCCTAAATCGTGACATTCGCGAGGAGGTAGGCCTCGTACTTGGCTGCAAATGCAAACCGGCGGCGGTGTCCTACGCAAACACGCATCCAAATCATCAGCTGACGGCGACTGGTGCGGGTAGTACGTCTCGATTCTGAGCGATTGGGGTCGAGTTGTGAGATTCAGTTATGATCACACAAACAGTCTTCGGCTTGGTTGGCGTTGTGTTAAAAGTACAGCGTTGCGTTAGGCAGGGGCGTGTTTACCGCACGGCATTTTCCCAACAATGGGACAAACTCAATGCAGTTCCAAGTCTGGGGAGCAAAGTCTCCAAGTTGGTATATACCTGACGTTCTAAACGCACCTTCTAAATTAATATGTATTGTCCTATCTAAGCTGACAAACTCTCTCTCTCTCTCTCTCTCTCTCAGAAAGTTCACATTTTTTCCACCGCGGTGGTCAAATCGAGTGAATGTTCCCATCTTTTTAGGGCCACTGACGCACGTCAGTGTCCCTATTGCGGTGGCTCGCGTCACCGTCCGCCCCACTGTTCTCCCCAACGTTCCCGCACCGTTCCTCTCACAGTCTCGCTTAACTTTTTAGGGCCACTGACGCACGTCAGTGTTCCTGTTGCGGTGGCCCGCGTCTCTGTGTGTGTGTATATGTGTGTGTGTGTGTGTGTGTGTGTGTGTGTGTGTGTGTGTGTCTGTGTGTCGACACCATAACTTTCGAAATAAGAGGGCTAGCGGGCTGAATCTTAGTGTGGAGGTTTCCTGGTCAAAAGTAGGAATCGAATTCTTCAACCAGCCAAATCGGCCGACTGGTTCGGCTCCTAGACCTAAAAATGTCCCAAAACCAATGGTGACGTCATATGTGTATGTCCTTCACGGCAGTGGTGGCGCGCGTGTGCGCACTCTTTTTG
>JAQGBB010000838.1:0-16215 GCA_034691745.1 Prismatolaimus dolichurus
TCCGATCGGATTCTTATTAATACTGCAGGTGGGCATCACTATCACGGTGCCAAAAACGCGATGTAATTCAAAACACCCTAAATCGAATTAGGGCGTTTTGATTTGACACTCCAGCAGGACTTGAGAACAGCTTGATCAATGGCCGTCTAGCTCAGCTGCTTAATGCAACTGTCTTATAAACAGAAAGTGGCAGGTTTGAAACCTCGTTGGCAGCATTGTTTTTTGCTTTTTTGCTTTTTGCTTCTGGAAGCAAGCCATGTTAAATTTTCGTCGCAAATCTTTCAAATTAGAAAACCGTTTTTTTGCGTCAGTGGGCCTCGAGGATCGGTACATTCGACTTGTTTTCTTTTGCTAGACAAAGCGCTTCCTACTTATGACATCAAAGCTAGATACAAGCGGTGATTGACGTGATTTTGCGGTAGCGAGATTGCTTTGAAGCTCGGAAACTACGGTAACGCTGGCGTTTTCTTTTTTCAGAAGAGACTATCTTAAGATAGACTCTTTAGAGGCAACACTGCCCAGGGTCACGTGTTTTTGCTGCTTGACATCAGCAATGGGTCACATTTAAAGGTTGAGAACTTCCTCTATTAGCTGCCGCACCGCGAAAGAGGTCTGTTGTGGTGGCTTTGTTCAGCAGTGCGCACGAAAATCTTGTTTTTTTCTCAAAACGCTCATTTTGCAGATAGTCTCTTTTGAAGAAAAAAAACGCCAGAACGGCATTGAATAGTCGGGGATGGCGTTCACCGACGCGAAAGTTCGAAAAGAATCACTGCCAGCAAGCATACACAGCAGGGTTGCAACGAATTTCTTCGAACTATTCGAAAACAAGCCGAAAAAGTTCGAATTCGCGAATTTTCCTGCTAAAAAATTCACGGAAAATTCTCCAATTACTTTTTCGAATTTTGATTAGAAAATTTTTTTTAATACGAAAAAATTCATTCGAGTTCTTTTTCTTATTTTTTTGCCGCTCACTCCATATACTAAAACGTATGTTACTGAAGTAAAATCGCTAAAATGGCCAACGTGTCAAAACATGAAAATTTATGCTGTGCGGGAGGGTAAGGTGCAAAATTCGAAAACATCGATCGAATTTGAAAAATCGAAACCTGAATCGAATTTTCGACAAATAAAAAATAATCGAAAATTTCCTAATTTGATTTCGAAGACGAAATTCGATTCAAAGATTTCGAATTTGAGTTTGAAATTTGTTGCAATGCTTAATAGACAGCATATATTTGGGCGTATCCGACTAGAGTAGTTCCGTGTAGCTAGAGGCACAGTCCGGCGGCAAGCTATTGGGCGACAAGTAAATGGCGTCCTGGGACGCTGTCACGGGACTGTGCTCGACCAATACGAGACGGCTATTCGTCGTCGCCAGAACGGACGGAAGGGACGACGCGGCGTTTGCGGACGTCTGCTGAAGCGGACGACATAGTGGACAGTTGCAGTGCGGACATGGCGTCCGGCGTGGCTCGAGCTTCTCGCCACCACACGGGACGTCGTGCATGGGCGTAAGAATGCGCTCCTTCGCTTTGCGACGGTGACACTCTCTGAAGTCCTCTTTGAAAAACGTCAGAAGAAAGACGACCAGGTGCACAATGCTGAGAATGCTGCCGCCCATCCAGAGACCCATTTGTCCACCTAAAATGAAACAAGTCAAAAGTTTTAAAAATTGTTTTTTCTTTTTTTTTCCCAAAAAAACCACGTACAGTAAAAAGTAATATTTTCGAAAAATCCTACTTTGCAAGCGAATTTCGCTAGTTTTGAAAAAAATCGGTTTTCAGAGAAGCTCAATTTTTACGCCGAAGAAACTATCTTCCGAAGCGCAGAGGTGCTTTACGCTAAGCAGTTTTGAAAGGAAAATGAAAATTCAAGGAGAGCCGGAGCGACAATTAAGATTATAATGTCGAAAGGAAAAAGAATGAAATTCGAAAACGATTCGCACAGCATACCAATGTTTGCGATGAATGTGTCGGGTGTCATGCTTGGAAAGTGCTGAATTTTCGTATACTCGAGCTTCTCGTAGAAGAGCTCGATGAGCATTTCGGACTTGAGAATCCGCTGGTAGTGTTCCTCTTTTTTCTCCTTCTGTTCGGCGGCCGTCATGTTCCCCTCCAACGACGTGGGCGAAAAGTGTGGAAAGCCGAGAGTTCGAGAAGGAAATCTGTATTGAAAACAAGTTGGATGTACCAATATTCAAAGCCCACTTACGCTTAAGAGGGGTTTAAATAGTCAAAAACCAGTTTCTGACAAAAAATCTGACAGTAAAAGTTCCGAGATATGCAGAAAAAAAATGCAAAAAAAACATATTGGAAATAGTGGGGTTCAAACCCGCATCCATTGATTGAGAACCTACGAGGCAACCACTGCACTATAAAGCTCATATAAACTGTTTGAAGTATAAAACAGGAAAACAACCTAACCACCCTACATATAACTTCCACGCCGTCACAAGTTAAAGCAAAGTCAGTATATATAACGTGCGTCAGTGACCCTAAAAACCACTTATGACAAAAAATATCAATGACAATTTAAAAACAAAAAATTTAAAAGCACACTGTACGGAGATCCTACGCACCAAATTTGACCCAGATCCGTAAAGGCATTGTCGAGTTATGCGCAAAACATGTAATTTTTGCGCGGGAGTGAGCCAACTGGAGCGGCATTCCCGGGTTGTATTAGATCCTCGGAACCGATTTTCTAATCAGAATATTTCTTCGAAAAATTTCAGCCCGCTAGCCCTCGTATTTCGAGAGTTATCGTGCTAACGGACGGACGGATAGACAGCAGACAGACACATGGGCCATCGCATAAGGCACACTCACGTGCGTGAGTGAGCCTAAAAAGCGAAATTGTAAAATGCTAAAAATTATCGGCTATAAGCAAAATTTTTAAGCTACAGTTTAAATTTTTTTTGAATTTTCGAATTTTTTTAAATTTCATTTTAGATGATTTTTTAGAAAAAAAAATATGATTTGCTAAAAATTTTCGGAATATAGCACGTACTTCGCGTACGAGACCGTTGCTTGATACTGCCAATATTCGCCTAAAATTTATTCGTAATCGCCAAGAGACAAGCAAATTTTTTTAAAGCACACGTTTGATTCATACACCGGGCCTTGCATCGAGCTTTGCAGCTAGCCATAAAGTTGAGCTCGTTCTTGATTTTGTTGGCGAGAGCCTTGTAGCCACACTTGAGCAGCTGCAGTGGCCGACAAACGGGCGCGGTTTTATTAGGAGAAGCTGACGTTACGTTCACATCCAGCGACTCGTCGAGCCCGATGTAGCGGCAGTTGCATGTGTCCTCCATCGGCTTCAGCAAGCACCGCTGGTAGCACATAAACGGTGCGTAGTCTTTGGACGCATTGTCGAGACAGCTGTACCGCGGCGGATCGTTCATAAATTTCATGTGTGTCTGTGAGAAAAATCGATAAATACATACGTGAAAAATCGATAATTGATCTTCATTTACTGCTCTGAGCTGAAGTAGAGCATGAACACCGGTGGGCACGAAGATTGCGTCGTATTCGAAGCCCTTTCCTGGCTCCGTTAGCTTCACCTATGCATGTCAGAAGTTGCCGGTTTAATTGCAGTTTCAGCGTACCGCTCAGCTTGTATGCACCATAACCCCGTCGTTCATCGGCATCGTTACGGTTGGTGTGTGCCTTTCGAGTGGCAGTCGCACCATCACCGTCATGCCTTTAAGAAGGAAAAAATAGACAAGTTAAAAAAAACACAGAATTGTTTTTTGCTCAATTTTAGCAATTTTTGCACTATCTACCAATAAAACAGTGTCAAAGCGTCTCAAACGTTGTTTACTCACAAAGAATCGAAATTCGGCATTAATTTCTGCGAGGTTTCACTTCGACAAGTTTGAAAAGTTTGATCGATCAGTTTGAGAATTCACGTTCGAGATTTCCTTTATTTTTTAATTATTTTAAATTTTGAATTTTTTCTATTTTTTATGCAAAAAGAGAAGAATTTGAGAGTATAAAATCACAACTAAATAGAGTCGAATCATTGGCCTCTCTCAAATTTGACTATTGCATCCAATGTTGCGGCATTACACAATGTTACTTATCATTCCGTATCCGGAGCCGATCTGTTCAATTCCTTTCAGCCGAAAGCACTGACCCAGACTAGTCATAATGGACTGCGCGTTTGCGCAGCAGTTTACCGCCACTAAGCAGACAAAAGGTGGCAATGAAAATACCACACAGGCACCTCCACATTAGCGACAGTCAAAGCCAAAAATTTTCATAATGGAACCAAAACCTCTCTTAAATTCTAAAAATCGAATCAAACAGAAAAAGCCTAGAAAAATCCGCTGAATTCCAGCGTTGAATAGAGGAAAAAACAGCTATTCTATTGTGCTAAACAGCAATATATGCCAACGTTATGAAAAAAATGTCTCCAGAATGTGAGAAAAGACGGTAAAATTGGTAATGAATCAAAAAATTTTGCTCAAAAATGGCTTTAAAACGCTTTGGTCAAAAACTGGAATCGAAACAACTCGAATAAATTCAGGAAGTCAGATTTGACTTAATTCGATTTTTTTACCGTCGCTGCCACATGAGAATTAAGCTAAACTTTCTTACTATAGTTGACGACGCACTTCGCGATGATGTCCTCGCACTTCGTGCTTGCGGCAAGCAAGAATTCCTCGAACGTTAAATTCACACGTGTGAGCACGAAGTCGAGTTCACGTTCGAATTTAGCGCCGTTTCGGTGAAAATACTTCATCTCGGCGTTGAAATCGACGAAATCGTACGACGGACTCATGAGGAAGAATGTCCTATGTGTTATCATTGCAGCATGCGTTGTAATTGAAGTCTACTTTGAAAGACTTGTAATTTTGTTACCACTCCGTAAAATTGATTAAGTCTTCGCTGATATTATGGCTGAAATGAGGTAGAATTTCTTAAAAAATTTGTTTTCTATCATTTGAAAATTATTTGATTTTCAGTAAAAGTAAATTTGTTGCTTTTATTTTTTTTTAGTTTTCGTGTTAAATTTTATATTTTTTATTCATTATACTTCACGTAATTATATTTTCATTTCAAATTTCACTACAAAGGAGATGAAGCTCGATGCAACGATAAGATTACGCGCCTTTGAAGAAACTTTTTGTCGAAGCGATTGAACGGACCTATAGAATGGCGAGAACCTAGCTAGTTGTCTGGCAACGAGCACGATGAATTTTCTCACATAGTGTGATGTCAGGTAAATTCAGCTTTTCAGCCTCCATGACGAAGTACGATGTAGCAACCGGTCTCTCAATATACTGATTGATAACTTAAAGATTAAAAAATTGAATTATTACAATTAATTTAAAATAAGAAGTAAAATTAGCATTTCTAGGTCTGAGCTTCGTCTCTTTACACTTCACACCTTGATAGCACTCGTAAACGAAAAGTCCGTTGCAGATCAGAAAAGCGAAAAAGAAGAAACACTTCTGGCAGCGTCCCCGCGACTGATAGATCTCCGAGAGACCATGAACTGTCGTCGTTTCGAGAAAGGCCTGCGCCTCCTCGCGCTGCTTCTTCGTCATCTTAGTGCGCAGTTTCGACTTCGGCGACGGCGTCGCTTCGCCGTCGGGAGCGCCTCGATTGGCCAACCGCGTCAGTCGGCGCTGAGCAGGTGGTCCAGGCGAGAGGGGTCGACGATTCTCGGCGCGAAATTTCGGTCGCCGATTGCGCGGACGCCAGACAGCTGACGGATCCGATGAGATGCTGCTCGTCATCTCGGCGCCATTAGCCGCGGCGGCCAGATGACTATCGGGACTTTCCTGCTCAATGGTCAAAAGAAAAAAAAAGAATTTCCAAGAATCGAGCGCGATATCGATCTCTCATTACCAGCATCGGTTCCAGCTCGAACGGCTTCATTTTCGGCTGAAGCAGATTAGCCGAAAATCAATGGTGGAAATAATTATCTGCGCGCTTTTAGGGTCTAAGAAGTGGGAAGTTTTTGTTATACTCTTTTGGAGAAAGACCGCAAATACTTTAAAAAGCTACTTTGCCCAAATATTGTGCTATGCCGTCTCAAGTCGTTGTAGAGATGAGAATGGGCTACTGACACAGCATAAGCTCTAATTAAAAGTTCGAAAAATTCAACCCGACATTAAAAATGCTGCTTCTTAATATGATGGAATTTTAAAAAATTTTCAAAACCGGTTTTTCGTAGTAGAAGTCTAATGTTTTTGTCAGAGTTTTAAAAGAGTATTATACAGATTTACAAATAAGATTTAAATGAGATTAAAAAGTTTAAAAAAATTAAAAAGATTTTCAAAGTAGCTTTAAGCAGACAAGTTAAAAATGAAGAAAAACTAAAAAGATTTTGAAAAGAACTTTAAGGACTTTAAGCAGAATATTATCGATTTTGGCGACACGTCTTCCAACGGATTCTAGTCTGGTTTGGAAACCCGTTTCTACTAAGTTTCAGGTTACACGAAATGCTGCTGTAAGAGTATGCTATTATTGATAGTGCTTTCGATTACTGTACTTTTAGCCGACTCTCACGTGTGCGCGTTAACTTTTCGTAGGAATTAGGAGAGGCGGGAAACTAAAGCTTCGATAGTGTGGCTGACTTGCAAAGTCAACGGGAAACAGATTGCCACAGGCGGGCACTCATTTTGATAAAACAAGAAATAAATGTGTAAACTTTAGGAGATAGCCATTGTGACGCAGTTTGTTGTTTCAAACAAAATCGTGGTTTAGCAATTAAGAGCAAGATTGAATGCTTTTCTGTCTCAAATAGTGTTTGCACGAAGCAGTGGGTAAAATCAAATGCAACCCAAGCCAGCACGAAAGAAAGGGAAGAAATTCTAACCCGTCAGTCGAACGTGAAAGAGATAACTGAAATGCAATGCAGACTTTTAAACGAATTTGAATTAAGAGCATAATCACCAAACCTGTAAGCATAGGAAAAACTGCGTACGTACGCAGTTTTCCTATGCTTAGAGGTTTGGTGATTACGCTCTTTAGACAGCTTAAAAATCATTTTATTTAATCAAACTTTGCTTCCAAGTTTCCAGTGGAAGCACACGACGCGAGTGCGTGGGTAAAGTCAGACCAAAGCCAGAACAACTCGAAAGCGATGAGTAAAATCCAACATGAATCGAATGCGAAGAAACGAACCCAGCTAAAAATTAAAAAAAAAAGAAAACCTTTGCAATTGCTAGAACTAGTCGAAAATGGGCTTAAAATCTCTCTTTAAAATGCAAAACGTTCGAAAAAAAGTCAAGGAGCATAATAGTGCAGAAATTGCGGAATACATATTAAAATTGTATCGAGAAAATTGGGAAATTAGAGATTTTACAACGAGTTTATGCGTAGTGTGCGTATAAAAGTAGATGTTGTTGGTTGAAGCTTATAAGTAATAGAACGCATTTGAGAGTTCACATTTCGATATATTCAACCGGGAATGAGAAGTTCCGCAAAATAAACGAAAAGCACTCTCACAAAAACAGTCGTAGAGTACTAAACGAGTCATAAATCATTACACAAGGAGAGAAGCTGATTGGAAAGAATTTTTGACATTTTTACTTAATCGAAAAAAGAACTTGTGCGAATCTTCGAGCTTCATCGCGAAAATTTAAAGAATACAGACTCTCTGCATAGCTGCCAGCGCATAAAAAAAATCCACGCAATTATAACCAGTATCTATCGTCGCCGGACAAATCACTGTATCTCCAGATGTGATGAACAGCTTGAGGCTGCAGACGAAACTTCAGCGTTTTTCAGCTCTCAAAATTACAAAGAAAATATGAGACCACACAGCGAATGAATCTTGGTAAAACACAAGAAAAAAAGCTGAATTCTCCACTGATAAATAGCAGACTTTAGTAAATTAGCTCGAAACGCTGCATTCATTGCTTCATTCACTGATGAATCTGATGTGAGCAACTCGCTGGCATGTACGGGAGGCGATAGCTACTCAATACACTTAGGCGGCGTCCTTGTCCGTCTGCGCGAGGAAAGACACGTTAGCCGCATCGATGAGCTACGTCCTGTCTCCTTTTATGTTCGCCGATATAATAGCGAAATCCCACGCAGGCATTAACGCGATCTGTCCCCAGGTGCACTCGAGTGCAGAGCGCAGCCAAGCCTGCCGGGATTCCGCGTGAAAGGGGTCGCTCGCAACATTAAAAAATTTTGATTAAAAAATTGCTTGTGAAAGCGGAACATCTGAATAATTGCCAAAAATTGAGCTCGGAAAGGGCATAAAATTATCGAGTTTTCTTTGACCAAAAAGCCACTTTGTGGCCGCACACAACTGATATTAGCTCTTAGGGGGTGGGGGAAAAGTCGGGAAAAGCTGAGGTTTGCTGACGAAGGGGGTTGGGGCCGGAACAAAACTGATGTCAATTAATAAAAGGTCTATGAGTCCAGCAAAAAACCCAGACCAAACCATTCGTCGAAAGTGAAAAAGTAGCTTTTGCCAAAAATTAAATTCTTTATCGAGACCTATTGATAGCTACCTTGTACGCGACCACTCCAAGAACTAAGACGTATTTTCTGTATTTTTCTCAAGGTAAATTTCCTCGTTTGTAGCATGTAGCATGCAGTTTGAAGTCACTTTTCTGTCTTGAAAGGAGGGAGAGTTTGGCCAAAGCTGACGTCAGGTGGGAGACGGGTGCTGGCAAAAGGTGCTGACGCCAGTTCTGTCGCAGTACGAAAGAAACCATTAAGTTCCTATCTTTTAACACACGAGTTAATGATTTCTTTTGTCCTAAGACAGAGTTGTGAACGGCCGCTTTGGAAAAGAAAGAGAAAATGGAAAAATTCCCCAGTAATTTAGTCTCTAATTTTTGCTAACAATGCAGTTTGCCCGCGTTGCTTCCTCCTTCTTTCATAGCGTAAAATTTTGCCAGTGTCCGCGTCGACGGTCCCACGTGGATAGAGAGTAACTTTGAAAATTACTCGAAAATCAGAATTTTATGTCTGTAAAAAGTTCAATTTTTAAACAATTGCTTGCATGTAAATTGTGTCCTCAGCCAGCGTGTATGAAACGAAGTCGACTGAGACAGAAGGCATCGAAGTCGATCCATTAAGCTATACGCCTTTTTAGCAGCGTTTATGGAGTTTCTTTGAAGCGTGTGTGGTTGCCAGACGAACGTTTGCATTAAGCTCTCACATTTCGTCCTTACTAGAAGATTTTACGTCTCCACGAATGATAGGACTAGAAGGGCGTCAGCTTGTTTGACGTGTACGTGTTGAGGGTGTTGATTAAATTTCAGCAATTGGCACCACGTGAGAAACTCTCTGGAAAGAGGGACTCCCCGGGATTCTCGCTTTTCTCTCCGACATTAGGGAATTTTACCATAAATCTGCTAAAATGAGCGAATTCTTCCGAGATTTACAAATGTCCCACCGGACAAAAAGTTCTGAAACAAACACGTTTCTTTATGCATTGCGCAACGTTTAGTCAATCGAAAAATGTGACCCCGCAATTTACTCGCAACAATGCGAAAACAATGATCTCTGTCTTATACAAAGCCTTAATACTTGGAGGCGTCTGGTAGAAAAAAATTGAATAATAGGAAGAAAGCCGACAGTGTCAAGTATAAAACGCAAAAACCTGCTATAATTTATTAGCATTAGACACATTGTATTGCACTAAATGAGCCAAAAAAGCTTCTTTGCTCTCATCTTGATTGTCTAGACAACTTTTGAGTCCTAGAGCCTTCACAAATTCCCGAGAGAAATGAAGCGGTGGCGCTTTCGGCGTCTGCCTGCATCCATCAACATCGAGAGAAAATTGATAGTCCCAATGCATTCCACACCAGCGCACAACAACAGTTCTTTTTTCTCTTCGTCTTTGACTTCGGGCCGAAGATTCCAGAGATCGGCGAACGGCGACGATAAGACCGAATGTTCAAAAATTATGGGGCCACCGAAGTGATCGTAGCTTGACGTAACGCGCATGAAGCCACCGCTTCCACCACCACCACCACCACCACCGATCACCACAGCCCTACAAGGATTAACATAACCATCGACCCAAATAAGGTTGACAGCTGCACTCTGCAGTCAAAGCATCCACGGTTTTCTGGATTGCGTCCGAGTCACCATGGAAATTATTATTCCCACCTTGTATCCAAATCCTGACGACATGTTTGTCGACGAAAAGGGCGACGACGACGGCGACGTAGACATCGGTTTTGCTTCCGAAGAGCATATCGAGACGGACGAAGATGCTGTTCGAACGGACGGACGGACGAGACGGACGATATCGAGCATATCGAGAATAATACATATCTCGAAATAAATTTTACGGGTAGTTTACGACAATGACATTCGCAGTGCAAAATAAGTTTACATACAGTTTACGATTGGACAGGGGCCGCAGTGAAAATCTCGTTTGGGCTGATGGGTTAACCTGACTACTGTACATGGTTATGCCATTTATACAAACGAGTACTTTAACCCAGCAGCCGTTCTGGAACCAACCGTGGTTCTAAAAAATTTTTATTTTTGGCAATTTTTTTTACTTTGCCATATTGTTAGCCAATGTTTAACTAGCATAAAAATAATTTTTTCAGGTTCAGAACATCACTCTACAAACTCTTGCAAACGTTCAAAGCCGAAAATGCTTAGTGATCGAAAATAAATTCTTGGACGATTGCTAACTGCCCCATAAACCGGTTCCACCAGTATTCTAAAGCGCTTTTTGGTGAGAATGGCTCCAAACGGTCCTATATGGCTATTATATAGCTTTCAATACAAAGTTGACTCTAGAGCTGCTCCTGGCTAGAAAAGCGTTTTAGAAAACAGTTGGAGCTGTCAGAGAGCACGCGGAGCTATACGGAGCACAGGTTCTGAAGCCAGAGAAAGCAGTCCTCAGAGTCAACCCAGTAGTGAAAGCTATAGGATGGCCATGTAGAAACGTTTGGAATCATTTTCACCGAAGGAGAGCTTTGGAACACCGTTGGAGCCATCAGGGAGCACTTGGAGCCATACGGAGCAGAGGTTCCGGAGCAGATGAAGCAGTGATGGAGCCAAACTAATATTGGAAGCTATAGGGTAGCAACGGGGACCATATGGAGCCAGTCGGACCGAAATAGCGTTATTAACTTTTTTTTGTTGAGGGTACCCATTTCTTGGAACCAACCGTGGTTCCAAAACCTATCTTGCGATAGACATTTTTCCAAAAAGTTTGAAAACTCAAACCTTGCTATATGGCACTTAGACATTACAAATATCAAAATCGATTTGCTTCGACGCAGTTGGATTCACTTTACTTTTCGCTACTCTAGAAGCGTTGATAAGAACGTTTTCTGCTCGCTTCTTGCTGCTGAAGACGTCGCAGCGAAGAACGCAATCTACGTCGCAGTGCTGAGAATGTGCGCCGCAAGGTAGTACTTCCGGTTTGTCGACGACGTCGCGTGCGCGGTAAAGAATCACGAAAGAAACATCAGCGCTGGAGTCTCAAATCAAAACACCATAATTCGAATTCTGATGCTTCGAAATAAAAGAGCTCCTTATCATCGAAATAGTCATGCATGTACACGGCACTGATTTAAAAAAAATCGACCTAAAGTATCTGCAGACGACTGAAGCCAAAAGTTCGATTAAAAAATCTATTACTTTATGGCCACAGTAGGCAGACTTCTGGTGTTTTGAAACAAAAAACTTCGTCAGTGTGCGTGAGTTATAAAACCATTTGATTTTTGTTTCGCGAAACTGAGGGAAAATAATAAAAAAATTCAAGAAAACAAAATTTGCCACTGGCAAGTTGGCACTTAGCATTGAGAAGTTCTCACCTACCATTGGTAAATTTCCATTTACCATTGGTAAGTTTCCACTTACGATTGACAAGTTGGCACCTATTATTGGCAAGTCGCTACCTTTCATTGGCAAGTTAGCGGCTACAAAATATTGCTTTGTGTTTGTTTATTTTTAGAAACAAAAATCAAATTGCTATGCAACCCATGCGTACGCCTGGCTCTCGAATTGTGGTGTTTTTATTTGAGACTCCCGAGCGGAATCGCAGCGTAGACAGCTCATTGTTCAAATCTGAGCAGAAAAGGGCGCTCATCTTTTATGCAGCCTTGATGCAACGCGCCGCGCTAAACAAAATGATAGCTAACTGGTTAAAATATCCAAAATCCTCTAGACAACGTGAGCAACTTGCCATTTCGCCAGTAGGCGTCATTTCGCCAATGGTAGGGGTTGGGGTGACAATTTTTGAAAAACTTTTTACACACCCGTATGATAGGTGAGTGAATTCCCGCTTACGTGCTGGGACTGCTGGTCTCTTTCATCAAGTAGCTCGTTGTTGGCACTGTGACCACGAGCGGAACGCCTTCAAATGCACGCAAAACCATCATTGTGTTACTTTGACTTGGGCGAAAAACAACCGCCTTTGAGCAAACCAAACGCACTAGACAATCATACTTTTTGTTTTGGAATCCCGTGTTTCACCATTTCGAGGCGGGACAGCCGACACACCACATTACATTGGTGATCCTCTTGTGATTTTACGCAGTATGATCCTCTGGACATCTGCCAACTTTTGATTTGGGCAGAAGAAGGTAAAGGGAAAAGAAGGTGAAAGCGTTGTATGACCAAGAAGCAGTTTTCTTTGTCGCTCTCTGCGATCGTTTGCCATTTGCCAAATGCAAAAAGAGATTTGCCATTTTGTAAAATAAGTATAAGCCAATGCGATAATTTGCGGAAGACAAATGAATGCGCACGAAATCGCCAGAAGTGGAAACGAAACAGAGTGTTGCGTATTTCGACGCTTGCAGCATGATATGGTTGGCATCCCGGGGGATCCCCTGGGAATGTGGAACTGGAAAAAATCCCTGGGAATTTGTCAACAAAGAAAACTTTTTAAAACAAAAAATTGCACTTTCTACCAAAAATTTTGTAAAAAATGATGTCAAAATGCAAAACATGAGCTAACAGTATGCGACTTAACTATTATTGCTCTTTATCTTGAGCAAAATATTACTGCCTCAATGGTTAAATACGAAAACATTTTTAATCTACAGTTTTTGTCAGATTTACACGTGTAAGATAAGCGAAGAATTTCGGAGATCCTTCGGGATTGTGGACGACGGAAAAATTCCCGGGGATTTGCCAACCATAAGCATGACAAACGTCGCATGAGCGAGAAAGAAGTGCTGAACGGCGTTCGCTAGCATCGCGCACGTACCATTTTTGAAATAGGAAAACAACATGTTTCAGATGGTACCCGTGGACTGAGAAAATCGAGCATGACATTGCTAAAAGAAATCTTCCAAAATTGAGCAAATTTTATCACATTTTTGTGCACCTCTATACTAGACTGGCCTAAAGTTCTTGCACAAAATTAGAAAGTTCGCTTTGTCTTAGCACAGCACTCCTATTAAAACAATATTTTTCTGATGTACAGTCGGAACGCAGAGTCGAACTGCTTCAATGACATGACTGAAATCTCATTGCTAAATTTTGTAATAAATCAAGAACAGAAGTGGTCACTAATTTTCGCGATTTATTTGCTTGCTGTAAGTTGCGAAACTGTTTTCAAAAATTTTCCAAAAAATCGAGGGCAAGCGCTAACGAAAAAGCACCATCATTTTGTGTTTACGAGACCTCAGCTTAGTAAAAATTTTGCGCTGAAAATCTTTGAGAAACTAAAACGTAATCGTAAAATTGTTGAAGGGGTGTTGGAGCCCTTGGAACTTCATGTTTAATGCGTTCTGAGTGTAGCGCGCGACGTCGATTATCGTTTTCTACTGCCCACCTCTATTTCTCTCTAACTATATTTCCCGTGGAAACATCATAACGCAGTCAGCCGTCACGTGTGTCTTAGAACACTGTGTTTTATCTCAATGCTGTAGAACGCTAAATTGAAATGGCTAATTTAACTGATGACTAATCAGATTAGTTGTTTCACCAGCAGAATGTGGACTTGTCGGTGTCAATTCTAGCCGGTTGCATGTGGTCATCATGGGGCGCGTGGTCAGTCTGTTCGACAACTTGCGGCACTGGGCAAATAATAAGTCTGCGCAGCGCCCAAGGCGGCAGCACTACGACGTGCACGGCCACTCAGCAAATGCAAACGTGCACGAATCCTCAACCTTGTGTAAGTCGTAGACAAAGTCAACAAAATTTTGTAGTTGAAAACTCATGGAAGGGTTGAAACTACGCATAAAGGGTTTCCGGTAAGGATCGTAAAACGAAAAAGTATAGAAACGAAGAAACAATAGAAACTCAATTTTAGTCCCCAATAAGTTGCTCATAAAAGACATCCAGAGCAATGGAAGAGATAAGGTTTAAAATTAATTTTTCTTGTCATCGTATAAATGAGCCGATAAACATGGGAGAAAGCGTCCAAAAACCCAGAATTTTTGCGGGCATTGGCTTTTTATAAAAAGATTCCAATTGTGATGTCAAGTTTGCGCACTTTTAGCTTTTCTCGTTAACTAGAATCCAATGAGCGCAGCTATGCAAACAGCGGCGAAGGCTCTCCAAGGTCTCGGTTGTACGGCAATTATCGTGTCATGCTCCATCTGTCTTGGTATCTTCGGGTTACTGAGGTGCGAGCCAACTGACGGCACGACAATGTTGTTATGTACACATATTGGTACGCCAAATTCGCTATCAGTCAAAATGAAGAGTTTGTCATAGAATGAAAAGTTGTCATTCACTAGTAGCACTTGGAAACTGAAGCCATACCCGTTCTTAGACCACGATTCATATATGACGCAACGGTGGGGGGCCGCGGGAGGCGACTGGCCCAAACTGAGATTATGTGTACGGTGGCCCACGTTGGCTTCTGCGTTATAACAAGTGACGCAGAGGAGGACAAAATTCGAAGTTTTAAATTACGTAATAAATGCAAGGTTAGGCTTCATGCCTTTAGGAGTAGATTTCTATCTGACGAATGTAAACGAGAACCATAAAAAGTGACGAGATTTTCTCGTTTGCCTAACAGAATCTTTTCTGTCGAACGATTTCTTCATATGGCACAAGAGATCGCACTTCTTGCGGCACATGTTTTGATTCTCACGTTGTGCGATCAGACCAGCAACACGGTAAGAAGACGATTCAACTTCTCGCCGCTTTTCTTGCCTCACTTAATTTGATAAACGTTCACTTATCACAGCCCGTCTGCGTGACCGTCGCGACGTTCCTCCATTACCTATTTCTCGTCAACTCAACGTTCATGCTGCTTGAAGCGCTACAAGCGTACGCGATATCGACGAACGTCGTTAGTGTCGGAGGATTCTTCTCGGCGCCAATCTTTCTGCTTATTGGATGGGGTAAAGATGCTGCTAAGCAGGAGCAGTATGTCCGCAACTGCGTATAAACCAGCGTGCGTTTGTAGGATCTCCCGCGCTGCTCACCGCTGGCTTAGCTGTTGGAATGTGGGACAACTATCCTTCAAATTTTAGGTCGGTCGACTTAGTGGTTTTCCATAAAAGACGTCCGCAAAAATTGAAATTTTTTTACCCTTTCCCTTGTCCGCAAAGCTCTTTATCTCCATCTGTAAAAATTAACGTTATGTTCACTTTCGGCAGGACCCCCTCCCGTGCGCACGTCTTTTGTGGAAAGCTCCTAATTTCGTGAATATTCATTTTTGTGTGGATTACGCAGTACGCTTTCACTTGTTTGTTTCAGCTGCTGGCTTAACTACGGACAGAATCTTATGCTCGGAACGCTTATTCCGATTCTTGTTCTCGGCGCAACGACGTTTGTTCTCGTTGAGGCCGGGGGCATGGGCGACTGGCGTCGTCTCGCTACCATCAAGATAGAGAAGCTGGCAGCGGCCGAGTAAGTTTTCAGGGTGCTTATCTCGAAATAAATTGTCGCATGTCGCATAATCGAAAGAAGCATGTTTACTTTTTAGGCCCGCTCACATGTAAGCGGAGCCTATTGCGGTGGATTTTGTCGGTCCATCCGTCAGTCCCTCCGTCCGTCCCGCGTCGATTTTGAGCTAGAAGCAACCGATCCAAAGCGGTTTTTTGCAGTAGGTAGCCCTCAACTACCGTACCAACGAGTTTGCATTTTTATTTTTGGGGGCTCATTATTCGGGGCCAGGGACCGTCTCAAAGTTGATTCTCTGTGTAAATTTCATGGTAAAGTTGACTCTCAGGCGTCAATCTCGAGCTAGAAGCAACCGATCGAAATGCGGATTTTTGCGTTCGATACCTTGCGTGAAGGGGACAGTAAATGAGCTCAAAGATGAGCACTGGGGTTTTAATATTGGGTTCAGGGGAACGAA
>JAQGBB010000839.1:0-16214 GCA_034691745.1 Prismatolaimus dolichurus
AGTACGGCGACAAATCGTGGCCTCCTTTTCTCTGTTGCTTCAAAAATTTATGTGCTGGTGTTTTTTTGTGAAACGGCTGGATGTTTTTTCGGCTTTGTTGATTTACTTGTTATATTACACACCTCAGCTCAAGAGTAGTGACTCATTCCAAGCTGGACGCTGGGGCTGCATTTTTCGGGGCACAGAACCGGTTTGAAGTTGTTTCCACACGTTAAAGTTTGCAGCACCACGCAGCAGCAAGTAGTTATTGCATCATAGCTGGAGCGCGTAAGCGAAACCACACGTAATGGTTGGTACAAAGCTATCCTCCTTTGGGCAACCTTCTGCTACAACAAATGTGTGACAAACTGGTAGAATACTGAGTGCTTCAAAGTGTTCGAGAGTGTTCCAGAACATTTTTCTGAACAAATACAAAAGGCATCCTGTCGTTACAAGAAATCGAAAAAGTTCTGAAAAATCGGAAAAAATGCAAAAATTCGAAAAAACTTGAAAAGGCATCCCGCCATTACAAAATGTTTCTAAAAGCATCCTCCCTTAATAACAATAAAAAAATTAAGAAAATTCTTAAAAATGGGACAAATTCAGAAAAGAAGGAAAATGTAAAAATTCGGAAAGCTGAAAAGGCATCCCGCCGGAACAAAAATGTTACAAAGGCATTCTGTCGTTACAAAAAAATCGAAAAAAGTCTAAAAAATCGGAAAAAATAGTAAAATTTGAAAAGCTGAAAAAGGTATCCCGCCGTTACAAAAATGTTACATAGGCATCCCGCCGTTACAAAAATGTTATAAAGGCATCCTGTCGTTACAAAAAAATTTAAAATGTTTATTTTGAAAAAAAAAGAATTGTCAAAAGAGTTTTTGTTGAGAATTTTGACAGGTTGCTTTCATGGGTTCTGCGATTTTTTTCATTATTTATGACAACCGAATTTGCTTGCGTACGTAAACCGAGTCGTAAACGGCAATAACAGAGCTTGTTTATTGTTGACGCGAAACCAAAACAACTAACAGTTTTTTCACTTATCACACAACATACTGCGCGCTTCACAAATTCAAACTAACATCGTGCTTGCTGTTTGGAATAAAATCCTTTCATTGTTCAATTTTGCTCGAATTAGATCTGCTTTAAAAAATTTGCCGAAAATGCTTTTCGCTTCTTCATTGCTAGTCGTCTTCGCCGTTGTATTATACGTCGTCAGCGCCGACCTTTCGGCAAAGGCATACCTCGATAGCGCCAGCGAAGGGCTCAAATCGGTTGCGCAGACGTTGAAAGACGACGCAGCTTGGGCGGCCGATAAAACGCAAAAGTGTGCAAGGAACGCCGCCGAAACATCAAAGGACTATGCCTCCTCGGCGGCGGGGAATCTCAGCGCCGATGGCCGCTGGGCAGCCAATAAGCTCAAAGAGAGCGCCGGCCGGGCTGCCGGATCGGCGAAGGAATACCTCCACTCTACTGCAGAGACTGTAGCGAAAGAAGCCCGGTTGGCGGCCGGAAAGATCAGCGAAGGCGCCGGCCGCACTTGCGAATTAGCGAAAGAACACCCCCCACTCGGCGGCCGGCGCCACGAAGGTGAACCTCAAACTGGAACGCGACCGACTCAGCGTTTTGTCGAAGCAGGCGGCTGGCGCTGCTAAGGAGGGCTTCGAGTCGGCGACGCAGGCTGCGAAGAACGCTGCGGCGTCGGGAGCTGAAAGAGTCAAGGAAAGCGCGAAATACACGGCCGCAACGGCAAACGAATATCTCCACACGGCGACCGAGGTTGCCAAGGAGGATGCGAAATGGGCTGCAGGCAAGGTTGGCGAAGGCGTCGAAAGCATCGGCAAGAAAGTGAAAGACGCAGTGGCTGCGTAAACGGAAGCCGGCGTCGTACCGTTGCTGCCTGTTTTTGTGATAATACTAAAAGCGCTTTTCGTACCCTCTAGTCTGGGCGCAAGTTTGGGTTACAGTCAAACATGAACAACTGTGATGCTTACTTTAATGGTTTGTGAGTCCGTGAATATGTGTACGCAAAATAAACTTCAGCTGGAAATTTTAAAAACCTGCAATTGTTGTGCTTCTTTGAGTTTGCCACAACCTGAATTGCGAACGAAAAGTCGACAGAACCTTTCGGGTCACTGACGCAAGAAAAAACTTTTGAAACCAAAAAGCAAAAGTTTGCCTTGGCGAGGTTTGATGCTTTGTTTCTTCTGATGGCGCGAAAATTAGCACGCCTTTTCCCGTTCGAGAAGCCGGGTTCTAATAGTAAAATTGACCATTTCGCCATTTCAAAGTCATCATTTTGACAAAATATTGTCATCGAATCGCTTGACTAGGAAATGCAAGCAAACTAACCGCTATGCTCCATCTGCATGCGCCGTGCACGATACTTGATTACACTACACTATTTGCTTCTATCGATAGCAAATGGTTTTTCCGCCGACACAAGCCTTTGATCTCTTGAAATTCAGGCCGTGACGTTATGTCGAGGTGCCGAAGCGCAATGGCACGTCGTGCACAGCGAATACGTTTCGCTGTCTGACAGGCTGCAAACTTTGCCCTCAGGCGACTAAGGGAAAAGATTCTACCGTCGATGAAACGTGCCCTCCAAAGTCTTTACGAACGCCTGCGACGGTTATGCCTGCGTCTTCGCCCATTTGCGGTCGTACCGCCGATACACGGACCGTCGTTCATTGCGATCACGCCCTACGGCCTCAAGCTGTTTGGCGCAGCGCTACTCCTCGCTTGCACGCTTTTTACGCACATAGAGGTTTCGAGAGCGCGGACGAGGTGCTCTACTCAAACTACAGCGAGACTGACGCCAACGGGTGGCGCTCCGACGACGAAGCCGGGTTGACATTCGACAATTTTTGTGTGCGACGTCATTATCGCGTGGCAGCTGGTTTTATTTTCGCTGACAGTGGACGACAACGCGCCGCATGGGTGCTCAAAATGCTGTGAAATTCATTCTTACCTTTAGCTCGCTCTACTCCAAGCCGTTAGATCAGCGAAAATGTCATCAGCTATTAAAATTCCAGGTCGTTTCCCCGCGATCAAAAAGCAGCACCTTTCGTTTAGCTTCTCAGTAGAGACCGCGCGTATTACGCCCGGGTCGGCGAGACCGCGCGTATTACGCCCGGGTCGGCGAGACCGCAGCGTACACGCTTCCGAAAATGAAAAGGCAACCCTGCGACGAGACGTCTTTCTTCAAATGCGAACGTCGCTGTAGAAGCGGGTTTCTGCTTCGCATGTGCATTTCAGTGCGCATTTGCGTTAGTGTCAGCTCATACTTGTTTGTATACCACTTTCATTGTGTCCCCATTCTTGGCTTCTAGCTCCATCGCTCTGAAATAGAAACTTGTAGACATCGGAGGAAATTGCCTTCAGCACAATCATAGGTGGTCGTCGTCGGTCTCCTGACATCGCTCGCCGGGCGGACGGAATTTGCAAAATAATAAATAATGAAAAACTGCGCCATCGAACGAATAAGACTCATTCTATTTCGCAGCTTTTCAGCAGCGTCAGCACCGTGTCCGTGTACAACGTTTGCCAAACGACTTTATTTGCTGGTTTGATTTTGTGAATATCTAGGTTTCTGGCTCGGCGGTAGCATTTTCGCGGCGTTCCGCGTTGTGCTCATCATCGTCGAGGGCTTGCATCGGCGAAACCTTGGCACGGCGACCGCTTTGGCATCGCTCCAACTTTGTTGTCTTCTTGGGTCTCGGTTGCGTCGCGCCGCGGCATGACTTCGTAACAAGACTACGATTCGCTGCAGATTGAATAAGCCTTGCTGAAGAGCGCTATCGTTGGCTGAGAGGAAGACAATGCCTGTCTTTCGTCCCAATGTCGAAGGTGAAGAACCCACGCCGTCGGTCTTCGCATCTTCTGTACTCGAACGTCACCTCAAAATTTGAATTTTCTGTCCAATCCCCTCCGCGTGACGCCCTTTGACCAAAAGGTCGAACCAGGATGGCGAGACTTGGAGACCACGGCCACTGGGCAACGAGGGCGAGCATCGATGACAGTGCGATTTAAACAGCAACGTGCCGGGATACTCCACACCAAATTTCAGCGGAATCGGTTCACACCCGCGTGAGATATGCATGCATCAAGAATTGAAAAATGTGCAGGAGACCTGAAGACTATCGGTGACAAAAACCACCGATGACAGTGCTAAATATGCAACAGTGTAGGTAGATGCACCACACAAAATTTCAGGCAAATCCATGAAGCCAAGTACTGCGCTTGCGTAAAAGTCGGTTGTGTGCATCCACCTTCGAGTAACATCACAGCCCTGAATCGATGCAGACACCCCGATTTTCGTACATTTTAGAGGACGGCTGGCACTCCTTTTTCTCTGTTACGACGGTATCAACGACGCTGTACATTCTTGCCCAGAGTATCAGAAGCGGTTCGACTGCGCTACCCGATTTCCACTGTTAAGCCAATGGCAAAAGGCGAAAGTGATTTTTGCCATGATTTCCAGCTTGGCAGCCGTAACCGTTTTTGTTGTTCTATTCGTCGTCGCCCTCGGCCCATGGCCTTTGTCCCTCACTCTAGCAGTACTGCGGCTAGGCTACTAGATAAACGAGTACGGGATCAAAACGAAGAGCAAAACAGAGAACAAACCACTAGTTTATAGTCACGATTCTGTAGCTTCATTGATTAAACGAGTAGATATCGTTGTCAACGTTTTGTTTGAAACGTTTTCGCTTCTCGTAAATTGCTGTCTCCCGGTTATAAGAGCCTGCGCTAAAATTGCGTACAGTTGTGTTGTTGCATTCTGCACGGAGCTTACTTAGTAAAGAAAAAAGATGAGAATAGTGTGATATTCCCCACCTATTCTCCTTATCTCCACATTTCATTACTCTCCCCATCCGCTGTTTCCTTCAGCCAGCCATCCCAGACGAACGCATGCTCGCACTGTTCTTCACTCGCTCATCGCATTAGAAGTGATAGAACATTTACGTAAAGCAGCATGCAACGGCGCAAAATGCTCGTAACAGGCTACGCTACTCGGATAGCACAGTCATACGCGTTGGCTACGGGTTTTCGGTCGACAGAGTCTGAAATTTCACAGTATCAACGGCATTTACGAAGACGTCGGAAGCGCCTGAAAGCAATTTGGCGGCGCACTTTGCTCTTTTCTTGCTCAGTTCTGCACTCGAATCTGAATGTTGCATGCTGCTCAATGCCACAAATTGATACAAAGCTTTGTATAGCCGAAGGTCGAAGGAAATTTCAACTTTTATCATGCATCTGTGATTGCTAAATGTGTTGTATATCAGAGTTTTTAGCTTTTTGCTAACCATTTCCACGATATTCCGATTCATCGCGTCGAACTGAGTAAGAAAAGTGCAAAAAGCGCCAGAAACTGCTTTAGGCGCTTTCGATGGCTTTGTAAATGTCGGCTATACCGTGAAATTTCAGACTCCCGAGTGGACACATTTGACACTGTTGACCTAAAACCAGTAACAGACGCGTACGACTGCGCCATCTGAGTAGCGTAGCTTGTTACGAGCATTTTGCGTCGTCACTGACCGCTCAGCACCTTCGATTACGCGAGCACTAATCGCCAGCGCGCAAGCACCACTGTTGGACACTGTCGCCCACGTAATTGCGTTGCAAATTGGTCGAGTTAAGGAAATTTCCAGAGATAGCGGCAATGCACAAAAATGAACTTGTGCTCGTTTTAACACTGAATTAGTGCTGTGTTCAACGTAGGCTGTATCTAATGATATGCGAATCTCCTTTGCGACTCTGCAGAAAAATCTTAATTCGAGCAGCCCTGTCGATTTTTTAATGCGACATTTTTGCGAACTTTGAAACATTTTTAAAATTTTTCAAATTTCAACGCGATGCCCTCTGCCGAATTTTCTCATTTTGCGCTCAAAATGTAGAGAAAAAATTGCACAATTTTATTAAAAAAATTGAAGACACTGAAAAATCTGGTTTTCGTGCCCTGACGTGACCTGTTTTCGAAAAACCAGTTTTTCGTCGGATAATGTGATGTCAGAATGTCAGCAAAACTGCAAGGATTTCAAAACTTTTTAAATTTTTCGGATTGGTTGAGCCGTTTGCAAGATATGGCGAAACCCATCTATTGGGCCTAACGTTCGACGGTAGTATACCGTAACCCTTCGTTGACAAGTTTTTCAGCAGAAAACTTCTGCTCCACACGATAGAGTGGACTTTAAAAACTCATCGTTTTCTTTTTCAAAATTCTAAAAAAGTCGTCTTTCTAGTAGTGAACAATGTCGTTGATAGGAAGATCGCATTGTGGACACGGACAAAAGTTTAACGTCACGTGCTGCAGAAAGTACGGGCGACGTGATTAATTAGCGCCTCAGGCATTTTTAAAACTTCTGCGAGCACGCCAAGCAAACCATAAAGACGATTCGGTGTAAAAACTTTCGCCTGCATTGTGACAAGAACGTCCTGAAAGTCCGGGCGCACGGTTGCCGGCAAATAGCCCAAGATGTGCAAAATTCGCGATTTTCTCTTGCGAATATTTGTTCTAGCGTTTCTCTTTGCTGTCGCTCAATCGCAGGCTTACCGTAAGTTAGCTATTAGTATACTCGTAAACGTTAGAAAAATCCCTCTGTATTTCAACATGGTATGCTGGATAAGCGCGAGCAACTGCCGTAGTCAGTCGTTGCTGTGCCAGCAGAAATGCGAAAATGCGCTTGGCGCTCTCTTCGACTGCCCTATCTGGTCTCTCAAAAGCTTTTCCTGGTCTCTCAAAAGTCATAACATGTGTTTACAATTGTCCAAACGGTGCTGCGGTGTGCTAAATGATGCGAAATTGTAGACATCAACTTCGTTCTATGCGTGTCATTATTTGCTTGATATGTCATTTTCCTCTGAAACGATGAAAGTTAAATTTTAACGTTTTCGGCTTCGCAAAAACGTAAACGAATAAAGCCGAAAATATTCATTTTAAACAGTTAAAAACAACATTCTGAGAGACTTTATATGTCTCTGTGTTAAGGGTGGAAGCGCTCACACGTTGCAGACTGATATTAAGCTTTTATGTTTTTCTACAGATGCTTGCAAGATTTTCGGTGCCAAAAGGAAGAGAATCGGTTCAACCAATGTTGCGATATAAACTCCCAAATTTTGCGTAATTTAACAAGCCAAAATGTATGAAAATTCTGGTATTAAAGCACACAATAGGAGTCCAGGGCTGATTTTTGGTAGAATTATACAGGTTGACCTCGCGGTTCAGAGTATCGAATAAAAACAAGGGTCATAGATCATTTTTAACTTCTATTTCCCAAAAAGTGGTATTTTGGACTCCCTTCGGCTATATCTTGACACGGACACGCACAACTGAATTTCCGAAAATAGATTTGCAATCAGCGCATTTTTTGCATTTTCGACGTTTTATCAGGATTTTTGATGGAACTTTATTTTTTTTAATTAAACACCGCCGGTTGACCTTCACCGCCGGGTGCTCCGTAGATGAGCTAAAGAAGCAGGGTTTTATAAAAATTTCACCAACCACGGACAGAGTGCAAAAAATCAATAATAAATTTCTACTCGTTGTCGCTAAATTTGGCTAAACTTCTCCTTCATATTGCTAGCAAGCTAAACGTCTGATCGACTTCGAGACCAAAGGCAAAAGACTAAAGAAAATCCAGAGCGAAGCACTACAGAATAAGACTAAGCCTATGGCAATGTCAAGCGAATAATACTGCAAAGTGGACAGTTTTGTGACGCGCTTCGCCAGCCGAGGAATCGTCCGATATCGTCGCACTACACGTCCGATATGGTGTGCAATCGCATCTTCCGATGGGATAATCTTATCCGCAAGCATCCGAGACAATTTCTTTGCGGTGACACTATACCTAAATTTCAAAAGCTGAGCAGCTTTTACAGTTCATTTTTAAATAACAAAAAATAAACCGATTGACTGCTGCGTTAAAATTACATTTTCAATTTTATCAAAGTGCTTTTTTCTTCATGATAAAATTTTAAAAATTATTTAATTATATATGAAAAGAAATTATGAGAATTTAACATAGAGCGAATACTTTTCGTTAGAAAGGAGCTCCTGCATTGCTGCTGTCATCTTCTCAACAGTTAGCGTCATTTTGTTGAGCTCAAGGCCGAGACCAAGACGGACTGCTCGCTTAGCATTTCCTTGCTGGTCGAAGAAAAGTGGAATCATTAAAACAGGCTAAAAATTGACGGAACATGATGAGAATACTTGAGCTTTATGGCCTCGGGAAAGAGGTCCAAATTATGAAGCAAAACTTTTCCGACTCGCTGAAGCTACGCGTATAAGCAAGCGACTAATAAATTGACATTGTCGTCCACAATCGTTCCGAATAAATTGTATTAAACGTGTTCTCTGATTTGAAAGCGTGCTGCTTTTCTCCGGGTCTATTAATTTTCTCTGCTCATGTTCATCCAACTCTGAGGCGTCAGTGGCCTTACCTTTCCCGTTTGCGTGGCCTCAAGAAACGAGTTATAGCCGCCATGCGTGATAAAAAGTTTGCACTTCGGATGGCCTAGACGAGGTGTTACATTTCATAGAAACAGCAGTTCTGTCAAATACAACTTACCGAGGAGTTCTCGCTGAGGAAGCCAATTCGTAATCTTTATATGCGGATACTGTTTCGCAACTTCAGGAAGAACACCTTCGAAACGCCAGATTATTTTATAATCTCTGAATTTGATGAAGGCTCCAAGGAAAGCTTCCTAAACAAAAATAATTATTTACAGTACAGCAAAAATTAACTAAAATAAATTTAATCAAGTTATAACTGAATTGTAGGTTATATTAGCTTTAATACTAAACAAAATCACCTTCCAGCTTTGAGGCATCAGCGTCGTATTCGCAATCGTGCCCAACGAGAAAACGATAAATCCTTTCGGAGCTGTTTCAACAATATCAGTCCACTCCTAAAACGGATTTCGAGAAAAGGGCTCAACCATAAATGAGGTCACTCAAAAATTTGAATTTTTTGGCCTCCTGCCCCCTCTCTTCCAAAAAAGTGACGTCACTTTGCAAGCTCAATTTTGAATTTCGTCTCTCGAATACTTTAATTAGTTTTTACTAACTTTGACACAGAGTCGTCACGCCAACTAGACGTTTCTTTTGATTATCTATACTCGGGAACAGCTTTTGTATTGTGTGCCTCAGGCTTTCCGAGACAAAACAAATCAATGGAGTTTTTATGAAATTTTAAAGAAATTTCGTCGATTTATAACAGTCAAGCAAACGCTCAAAAAGTGACGTCACTTTTTGTCAGACTCCCCACCCCCTCCGTCATTTATGGATGAGCCCAAGTGAGATGTTTCTCTTTTTAGAATGAAAACGTTGAGACTAGGTAGCCGCTATTTTTATTCTAAAAATCTGCTAAAATGAGATAAAAATTAAAATTAGAAGCTAATATTATTATATTTTCACGATTTTTTCACGCCAGCTTGTAACGTACCTACCGAGGACAATGGTTTCCCAGACAGAGGATCGCGTTTGAAAGAGGTCTCGCATACTCAAGCACCTGCTCTCCGTTTAGAACGAAAAGTGGAATCTCGTTAGCGGCAACGCTCGGAACGACGAGATCGCCGTTTGGGGGCGACCTCAATTCGTCGGTCTGAATTTTCGAGTTGTCTCTTAGCTTCGTAACGACAAGCAACAAAGCGTTCGAGAGTCGCTCGAAAATAGGCATTCTATCCGACATTGCCGATAGTGGCATCGGAACGTAGCTTGCAGGATAGGGCAAGCCCAGGCAATCGCACTCCGACTGGACGATATAGGCGCCATCCGCTAACCAGATGGTCCTTACGTCGAGCTCAACTAAGAGTCCCGTCAAGAACGCTGTGAAGATCGCTGTTAGCGCGACGTCAGCGCCTTTGATAAAATCGATAATATAGCTATCAAGCTGAATTTTTCTACATGTCAACGTTGCGTCGGCATGAAAGCTTTCCGCTATGCGCTCGAAATCAATAGCCGAAAGTTTGCCAAAGGCGCCGTCCGCTACTTCCTCGAAGGCGTTTTCGCGAACCCAAGGCACCGAAACGTTATAGCGCGCTAGTCCATCGGGCAGATAAATTTTTAGCTGGCTGGGGTCCATGAAGCTCCAATCGAGGTAGAGAATGCTAACGTTGAGCCCTCTGGCCTTTAGCTGGGTGGCGATCCGACTGTAATAGAGGAGAAGACTGTTAGAGACTTCGGGAACAACCAGGAAAACCGATGCGTAGAGTGGCACCATAACGATGAAACTAGCAAGTAGAAAGATCGATTTGCAGCAGAGCATCCTCGAATCATTGACGAGAGGTAAAGATTTCTCAAATGAACAGACGGCGATGAATGGATGGACACTGAGCGGCGACATGACATCTAGCACGTAAGCAAACAGTCGAGATAAGATGTATTTCTCACTTTGTGCTAGTGTTTGTTTGGCGCATTTCTTCAACCTTCACATAACAGGTGGTGAGATCGGGCAGCTAACAACTCCACGAAGAAAGAAGCAAGACTACTGAAGGCGAAAAGTGATAAGCGCTTCAGAACTAGCTCAATAGAGAACGAACTCAAAGTGACGCTACATGTGGTCCTACTGGTCGAAAAGTTGGAAATTTTGTTGACGCCAGCCCTGACCAACAGCACAAAGTTCAAAGGAGACCTCATGTGTTGGCATCAAACACGACAGTGGACAAAAGCAAGAAAAGCTCATTGCATTTTACGTCGCTCACTTCGAACTAGAAAATGAGGCACACTGACCCGACATACAAATGCATACCTTCGAGAGCGGACGTCGCGTTCTCTCTACCGTACTTCCGAGATAGTGAATTGCGTTCGAAAGAGGCCTCGCGAGCTCGAGCAGCTGCTCTCCATTCACGACGGACAGCGGAATATCCCCAGCGGCAACCCGTAGCTCCGGAAAGTCATCGTTCGGCGGCAACCTTACATGCTCATTCTCGACACCCGCGAAGGTAAAGTACTTGTCGACAATCGTCAGTCCAACGTTGGTCACTCGGTCGAGGAAGCCCATCCTGTCGTCGAGCCGCCACGCCGGCAGAGGAACGTAACTCACCGGATATGGCAGCGCTAAACTCTCCGCCTCGTGGTTGAGGATATACGAACCGGCAGCGTGCCAGACCATTTTCACGTTCATATCTCGAAGTATGCATGCTAAGCATGGCGTGTAGACAGGCAAAAGTGCAACATCAAATTTTTTTATGAAATTCGCAAGCTCGATCGAAAGCAAAACTTGTTTGCACATTGACGCGACGTCGAAATGCGTCATCTTCCAGACGCTGCGGTAATGAGCGATCGAACATTCGGAGTAGGTGCTATCAGTCCCGACGAGCTTTATCGGGTTATGGGCGATAGAAGGCACCCGAGTAGCAACGGTGAAGAGTGGAATGGCCTCGGACAGTTTCGCCTTTTGTGAAAGAGATAGTGAAAGTCGAGGTAGAGAATGCTCATATTGAAGCCTCGCGATTCGAGAACGGTAGCGAACCGACTGTAGAAGAGAAGGCTATTCGAGAACGCGGGTACGATCAAGAGAACCGGAAGAGAACTTGAAAAGCGCAGAAAAACGGCAATGGCGACGATACGAGCAAGCAACATTTTGCATCCCCGCAGAAAATCGTGCTTTTGAAATTTTTTAGTGTCGATCAGCTGCTACGTGACGCTTGTTTGCCTTTCGCTTTCAGATTTTAGTGCGCATAACTGCGAGCAGAGTACAAGTGTGTGTGACGTTTTCTTCGCTGATAGCGACTTGGTGTACGCGCAAATATGACATCACGCTTCGAGGTGATAATTAAACGATAATTTAACAAGTGGACCGGCGGATCGCCGAAGTGCATCCTGTCGAAACAAAAAAAACCGTCCAGGCGATTTTGCGAAATGTTCTGGAACACCGTGGAACACTCTGAAACAATTTGGAACATTCTGTAACCGCTTGGAGCATATTGCAACTTACTGAATAATTTTGCACGACAAGATTTTTTCGGTGTTTTGGGAAATCTATTTTATTTTCCAAATAAAATTGCCTCCCTAATAATTTTGTTTTTTATCGACAACATCGTTATGTTCCAACTCGGAGTCACTCATTTCACTATTGGCAGTTCTGTGCTTGGACGTAAGCAGCTAAATGTGAGGCTGCTCGTGTACAAGTTTTCACAGCAATAGAGAACATCCTGCGGGCATGAGGTAGGGCTACAAAAACCGTGTTTGGAAAAACATTTGACACATTTCATAACAAGACGAAAAGCAACACGTTTCTTTTTCCAAACAAAATTGCCCCCCCCCACCCAATAATTTTGCATGCCAAATTATTTGGGGGCAAAGTTATTCAGAAAGTTACGATAGGGTGGTAAGATAGTCTGGAAGTCAGTTAACTTTTGATTTTTGGAAGGGGATAAGAAGGAAAGAGGGAGGAAACACACTGCAACCGTCTTGAACATTCAGCTGCTCCACCGTCTGGACAAAAGACAGTGTACTAGGATACGCCGGACGTCCGCTAAATTTCTCCGAAGACAGGATTCAGGGGACTGAGGGATTGAGGGATTTTTTTAAGTGACCAGTTAGCTATCCTTTTGCTTACGCGCTGCGCGCTCTGGGCAGAATGCAAAAAAAATATATGTTTTCTGCAAAGGGTAGCCAATTTCTTTGAATCCAAAAGGTCAAACTTGAGGACGCACACTTATGACGTAAATGAGGGGATTTGAAAAATCAGCTTGTTAAGTAACGCCATAAGTGTAGGAGCAAAATTTTCTGCAAAAAGCAACGAACTTGACACAATACCTTCGACAGCGCTTTTGTGGTCGCCGAAACGGTGCTTCCGAGATAGTACAGCGGTCTCGCGAACTCAAGCATCTGCTCCCCGTTCAGTATTGACAGTGGAATATCATCGGCCGCTACATTCGGATCCGGAAGGTCGCCATTCGGTGGCGATCTCAGCTCTACAGTCTCAATGCCCGGATAGTCGGTCGACTTCATGAAAACAATCAGCGCCGCATTGAAGATACGTTCGAAGAACACTATTCGATCCGATAGATCCGAGTCTGGAACGGGAACATAGCTCGCCGGGTACGGTATTCCCAGCGAGTCGCACTCGCTGTAGAATACGTATGAGCCGACGGCAAGCCACGCTGTTCGAACGTCGAGATCGCGGAGGACGCCAGCGAGGAACACCGTGTAGATCGGTGACAGAACGAGATCGGCGCGCTTGAGAAAGTCGACGAGATCGGTCGAGCGTTGAACTTTTTTTGCACATTAGCGCATTCGATTCGTACCACTGTTTGGTGATGTCGTGAACTGTTCGAAATTCAGCTCATTGTTGAACGCACTGTCGCCTCCAATAAGCTGCACGACGTTTGTTTCCACCGATAGAGAGAGGTTGAAGGAAGGTACGTCGGCGGAGAGGTGCACCTTTTGCTGCCCGTCGAAATAGCCCCAGTCGAGATAGAGAACGCTCATGTGATAACCTTTCTCTTGGAGGAACCTAATGATCCGGCTGTAGTAGAGAAGAACGCTGTTCGAGTAGACAGGAACAATCAAGACAAAAGAGAAAGAAGGGGAAAGGCGGAAAAGCACGAAAGCTATGACGGCTCGAAGAAGCAGCATTTTATGATTTTCAGATTGGACACTGTCGCAAAAGCTGAGCAAGGTTGTACTTTAAACTTCCGTCTTTTCGTAGCGCTAGTCAGCAGTTTAGTAGATAAGGCTATTTGCTGTTCTTTTCAACTATCCGCTTTCACGGTGGACAAGGGGTGTTGATCTACACCAGGTGGACGGTTTATTTGAGAAGTTAGTGGCGGAGTGCTCGCCGAAATACAGGTTAGGAAAAACGTGAAATCGTGAACGAAAGCTTTCCATAAAGTCCAATATCGACGTCATGCGTATCTTCAAATGAGAAACATTTGGGGACGACGAAATGTGGGACGAGGAAGATTCACTTAATTTCGGCCGCAACTTGTTTTCTGAGCAGCCGCGCTTGCGGCAGGTACAAGGCAACGGCGGTGAAAACCCGTCGAATCGAAGTTTCGGTCGCGGAAAGCAATGTTGCGCGTTCTATCATTCTTCAAATTGAGTAGCTGAGTTAAGCTGCTGGCGAAAAAGTCTGAACTCTTCGACTTGTTCCAGCGAAATTTTTCGAGCTCGCAGATTTGGGGTTTCCATGTCTGCGAGCATAATTCTTGAAAGTTATTTTCAGCCGATGGCATAGTTCGATAAAAGCTTTACGAGATCGGTACAATCACACATTCGCACCTTTGACAACGATCTCTGCTCTCCATCAGCGATAGTACTACTTCCAAGATAGTGAAAAGCGCTCGAAAGTGGTCTCGGAAAATCGAGACTATGCTCGCCATTCAAAACCAAGAGAGGAATTTCTTCAGCTGCAATGTGCGGGTGCGCAAAATCACCGTTCGGCGGCGACCGAAGTTCGTCGATTTCAACGTATGACGTGTCCAACAACTTGCCGACGACGACGAATGCAACATTTTTCACACGCTCAGAAAACGTCATCTTCTCCGACATTTCCCACATTGGATGCGGGACGTAGCTCGCCGGATAGGGAACACCCAAACTAGCGCATTCGTCGTGCAAGAGGTAGGTGCCATCGCCTAGCCAGATCGTCGGGATGCGAAGCTCGCGAAGGAGACCGACGAGAAAAGCTGCGTGTATCGGTGCGAGAACAACGTCGGCACTTTTAAGAAAATCGATAATTTCGCTTGACTGCTGCACTTGCTTACAAGTCAGCGCGAGATCGGCGTGAAACATCTGGAAGAAGTCGTCAAATTCGAGAAGTGCTCGATCGCTAAAGGCGGCGATTCCCGCTATGTATTTGACTATATGACTGTTCCGAGATGGTGCTCGAACGTCGATGCGTGGAAAGCCGATTGGTAAAGCCACTGCGTTAGCTGCTTCAACATAATCGAAGTCAAGACAGAGAATGCTCATGTTGAAGCCTTTCGTCTTGAGGAGTGTGGCTAGCTTGCCGTAGTAGAGGAGAAGACTGTTCGAGATGACGGGCACGACTAGGATGACGGAAGAGGAAGCTAGCAGGCTCGGCGCCAAGTAGACTACCGAGATGAAGAACGCAAGAAAGAACATTTTAAGCAAACCGTCAGATAAAGGGAGAGCTATGGCGACGAAACAGCTCCTACACGCAGGTGGAACGGGACATGCAACTTTGGTTTTAGATAAGGCGCTGCAGCTTCACATTTGCTCAAAAACCTAAACGTCTTCTAAAAACGTTCCGAAAATAATGCTCATGTGCCATTGCCACGTTTCTTCAAAAAGCATTGAATGCTTCTTTGGGTAAAACAGGGTAACTTGCCCCGGATTGCAACTTTGCCACTTTTTTCACAGCGCTACAAGTCGCGCGTATGCAACGTACATGGAAAATCATGTCACTTCCTGAAAGCCCATGCAGTAATGTACAAAATTGCAGGAGGGTTTCGAGACTCGTCTCCTCAATCTCGAAAGAATGACAAAAAACCTCATTCTTGACTCAAAAATCAAAGTGATTTCGCTCAACATTGGTTTTCGACTGGTCAGTTTTGTCGATTTTTCGCTCGTGCACGAAAAATAATCTATAGACAATAGGCTTTAAAGTGGTCTATCGCGCAGCTCAACCGGTTTCGTATTGCGTGTGTTATTCGCTTTTGAAAAAAAAAATGTCAAAGTTGCAACCGTTTTAACAACTTTCTTCCAATCGGCCGCACGTGAATCGCCACCGCGCGCGCCAGAACGAAGTAATCGAGAGGAGCCATATAGCGCCTGAAAGCTGCGATGATGACGCATTTTATGTGTGTAAAGATTTACCGCAGGGAGCACGTCAATTTATCTTCGGCAATTCCTCGACCGTCAGTTCGTCGACGTCAATTCCTCGACATTATTAACGAGCTGAAATGATGAGCGGGTCTGGAGGCGCAAAATCCACTTTTATTCCATGGCATAAAGAAGTCCAATTTGCACTTTTTCTAGGGTAATCGACCACGGCAAATCGATCTGGGTGCGAAAAAACCCGATCCGACAACTCATTTTTGATCAAAAACCGGTTTCAATTCGAAATAAAACGCACGAAAATTAGGGTCTGGTAGCGAATCTGTAATTTTGCATTCTTTGTTTGCTTTTGTTCAGATTTGCCTTATTTCAGCTTGCTAGCAAGAGCTAATAAGGTTTTTGAATAGTTTTGGAAAATTTTGGAAAAATTTAATTTTGGCTTGAATTTCCCAATTTCGATTGGTTTCGCTTGCTTTTACCCAAGTGTAGT